>CM066034.1:180464810-180733474 GCA_033557465.1 Ichthyophis bannanicus | reverse complement strand
GGTCCTAAGGGCGTGGCAACGTTCTACAAAGACGGTTCAATAGGTGACAGCAGACTACCCACGTGAGGTAAGTGTATGGTGGCCATGTACCGTCAAAATGAGATCTGTAGCCTGTGCTAATTGCAAAATGTCCATGCTGTTGTTTATGAGGTACCTGGGAGTCAGTAATGTGCACAAGATGAGAAGACATAGCAAAATGTATCTGTGTCATTTGTGGTCGTGGTGACCTGCCACCCAGGTGGTGATGGGACATGGTGCATAGAGGTGTCCCATGCTACCCTTGTGGCATGTCAGCTGCTGCCATGGCTGTGCCACAACATACTGTAGATTATGCCTAGACCCTAGATCAGCAGATGTGAAATAGAAACCAACAACATATGGATATGGTGGGATCAGTACCTGTAACAAAGCACCCTGGGACAAGCACAAGGGATAAGTGAAACGTAGCATTGATGTTATGCACATCACCCAGATGAGATGGGCAGTGTTGGCCATGTTTGTTCAATACACAACGCCTATCTGCATGGGTCCACAGCGCCCATCACAGTGGGCTAGCAAGCACCCTGGAGAAATGCTTGCTGCGTGCCCATCCAAATTTCAGGCATCCACCACTCTCACAAGGAGGACCAGAGAGCCCCATCACAGTTGGTGTTTGCTTGTCAGCCCTGTGATATTGGTTCTGTGTGTCTTGTCAGAGCCCCATACACTTCCCCTAACTGCTAGAGGTCTCCATCAGAGCTCATCCCAGTAGGCTCTAAGAGCACCCAATGGGACCTGCTTGTCTGTGCATGGGCAGGTTTAACACATACACCCTATCCCCTGGATTCCATCGTGGACAATCTGCAAGGGCTCCATCTGGCACCATGGAGAAATATAGGTTGTGTGTGCATCTAACAGTTTTGTCTGGTATGATCCCTATCCCCTGGAGGGCCAGGTATGCCACTACAGTGGCTCATATGGCACCATGGAGATATGGTTGTGGTGTGGCCTAACCAGTTTGCTCTATGCTCCCTATGCCCTGGAGGCCAGGTATGCCACTACAGTGGCTCTTCTGGCACCATGGAGATATGGTTGTGTGTGGGCTCTAAACCAGTTGTTGGCCTCTAATGCGCCCTATCCCTTGGAGGCCAGTGTCTGCCAACTACAGTGGCTCATCTGGCACCATGGAAGATATGGTTGTGTGTGGTCATAACAGTTTTGCTCTATGCTCCCTATCCCCTGGAGGCCAGGTATGCCACTACCGGGGCTCCTCTGGCACCATGGAGATATGGTTTTGGGTGCTCTAACCGTCTAGCTCTCGGATCCCTATGCCCTGGAGGCCAGGTATGCCACTACAGTGGCTCATCTGGCACCATGGAGAGATGGTTGTGTGTGCACTCACAGTTTTGCTCTAGGCGCCCTATGCCCTGGAGGCCAGGAATGCCAAACCAGTGGCTCATCTGGCACCATGGGGATATGCTTGTGTGTGCCTAACAGGTTATATGCATTCTCCCTATCCCCAGGATTCCTGTGAGCTGCGCAATGCGTCGTGTTAGTCACCCTTTTGCTAATGTGTGTGCAGCTGATGAATTGTGGTAGGACAACCAGCCCACAGGGGGACAGATCAGCAATAGCTATGGTGGGTATGTCAGTAAGATAATGTGTATGTTCATGGCAGGTAGGTTGGACCTATACCATAGTTTGTGAAGTGAATATCTCATCACACATGTCTGTGATGTCTCCAGATGATATGCTAGCTGCAGAGGTTTATGTGTGTAACAGCACCCCATCCCCCTTAGCCATTATATGTGTTATCAGAACCTGTAGCAGAGGACATGTCCCCATACCACCATGCAGATTGTGGTTCAAAACCTTAACACCTAAGATAAATCCAACAACATCAGACACATGGACATCACTGATGGTGTTTCAGTGACACATGCAACTGATGTTGCTGGATAACACATACATAAACCCACACATGAGCACTGGTGCAAAGAGCCGTTATGTTGGTTTGGCCCCTGTCGATATTGCTTCCACAAAACACCTTCTGTCAGCCCAGCTGAACTAGTGAATATGAACATAACAACATAACCTAGGCCATACAGGAACAATACCCACCCCTACCCCTACGTTACGCTGACATCAACTGTGTGCAACGTAGGTTGCACATAGCCAGCAGCTTGCCCATATGACACCTCCCACAATGCAGCCAGTGGTGCAAGCATTGATATTGTTGGCCCTGTCAAAGGTGAATGTTTATGTTAGTGTCCCCTGTCACAGTCAATAGGGCCCACCCACACAATGACTCCTCTCACCACACTCCGCCAATGATTGGTTGCATATCAGTTTGCCAGTGGGGTTGAGTACCAGGATGTCTAAAGAGAATCTCAACATAGATGTGTGAACACAGCACATGCAGTGTAACTGTGACTAGCATGGACAACATCATTGGCAACAAAACTGTGCAATGTTGCTACAAGGTCATGCAAGGGTGCGATAGGGTATGTACAGGATGTGCTGAGGGAGCCATGTACACTGGCCACAGGTGTCACTGCACACATGTGCACAGACAAAGCAACTAATGCAGGTGGTACTGTGACCCCCGAATGTTCTGTGAACAAAAGGAGGTAGGCCTTCCATGTGTGTCTATATTGATGAAACCCCAGGATGCATGAGAACACACCCCAGTGTCCATTTTAAATGACATCATAAGCCAAACTAATGTGTATGTGTGTTGTGATGTTGGCCGTGCAATATGGCTCTTCCTAGGTCATGGATTGCCAAACATCAAGCAGGTCACTGTGTCTGTCATTGCATGACACTAGTTATTGTAGTGAAACACGTGTGGCAGTGTATGTTTATTTTGTGTGTCATCTGACCTATATGTCACAATGTACACAAATGGAGGTTCCATAACCCCCCACACACACGTGAGCCATGAGATAACAGGAGTATGTCACTTTGTAGGTTTCCCCCCGTTTGCCAATAGGCCATAATGAAATATGAATACTTAAGACGCCTTGCTGGCCACCCCCCACGAACCATGTAAGCTTTCCTGAAGGCCCTTCCAGGCATGGCCCGTTTGGGCTGACTGCCCTGGGCCACACCCAAATGATGTCACCCACTTTTATCTGACACTCACACAGGATGCTATAGAAAGAGGTGGGGAATAAGAAGGCAGCCACAGTCCATCAGCACACCTGTGAAAACAAACTAGCATGTACATATACGTTGCAGCCAGGTGATAGACCATGTTATGTGTGTATCTGGTGACAGCATAGCCAAACCCCTGTCAGAGTTTACCTGGCGTAACAGCGCATGAGGACATAACAGCCCCCCCAATCCCCGGGGGGGGGGCCCACTCCATGTCCGTGTCACTCTCACACGTTTTTCTCAATGTTGATCCCTGTGTAAGCTGTATACCTCACCTGAGAGAGACATGTGGACAGGGGAGGGGCAGTGCATTCACACTGTGGGATGCTGACACACAACGTCACAAGGGATGAGGGTCAGCTGTGACACACAGGCTCCCTTGTCACCAGCGGAGAACCCATGGCATGACATATGCGTGTTGCCCATGGAACTGCCTGCTGACAGGTGACAAACTATGCAGTACATGACACACACACACACAGAACTGTCGCAGAAGCAGCAAGACCCTGTGCACAGTGATGTGTGTGTGTGTGTGTGTGTGTGGGCAAACCAGCAGAAGGTGACCAGTCACTAATGCCCTCACCTTTCCTTTGCATATCCACAGATCGAGGATCTCCGGAAGAAGGGCAGGGAGCTGCGCCTCCACCATGCTGCATACCTTCAGCGCCTCCAGGGTGAGAACTCACAAAAGGGTGATGATGTATAATAATGAGAATGTCACGTATTTGTAACTTATGTCCCATTATCAGAGATGCCTTTGTGTTACCTGCCTATGTAGATGTGCTATATTTCTGACAGAGAAACGTGCTGATGGCTGTCATGTTCCACAGATGGTGATGGCACCGAGGATGAGGCCACCACCTCTGCACACCTCTTCCGAAGGACACCAACACCACATGATGCAGAGGTGGTGGTCCTGGACACCACAGAGGAGGAGGAGGAGGAGGAGGAGGAGGTGGACGAGGATGATGAGGTGGAGGTGGTGGAGGCGCAAACACCTGGATCACCTGAAGAAAGGACACAGGAGGGCCAAGAAGGACATTCTGAAGGGGTGTCTGTGGGGGAGGCAGGGTTGAGGGTGGCTGCAGGTGATGTGGAGGGGGGGGATGTTTGGGAGGGATCAGGGGTGGAGGATTTCCCAGAAGGGGTTTGGGAAAGTGATGTTGAAGACAGGGCATCACAGGGCACTGTGGCCTCCCCCCAGCCACTGCAGTTGCCTCCACCATCCAGGGCCACAGACAAGCCCTATGCAGATGCCACCACACAGACAACATTGACAATGTGTGTGTGTGGTGGCATATGCGTGGACCACCTGTCTGTGGCCTTGGATGGGATGGAGCAACGCATACATGAGATGTGTCACTCTCAGCAGTGGCTGGCGGGAGTGATTGAGAGGGTGGTTGCCGAGGTGGTACGTCTGCCATGTCGGCAAGCACCCCCTCAATGGCGTCACTGGCGTCAGTGATTGTGCTAGTGACGTCACCACATGTGCCCTGTGCTGCCCTGTCTTCCATCAGTGGGCATGCTGGGGGAGGGTGGGTGTCACCTGTGTGTCTGTTTTATGTGTGTGTGTGTTTTATATTTGCGTGTGGGCGTTTGCGGGGAGGGGAGGATGTTTGGGGAGGGGGGGAGGGTGATGGTATTTTCCCCCTTCCCACGTCTGTAAAGTTTATCCCAGTTCTGTTTTCCATCATAAAATATATTTTTGAAAAAACCTGTAATGCTCACATGTCTGACCTAGGCAAAGTGTGCGGATGTCAGCATGTGATATGTGTGGGTGCACATATGTTTCTGTGGTGCAAACATGTGTGTGAAACCAACAGCACCCCCCAAATAAGGTGTAGATGTTCATAATTAGGGGTCTACAGTAACCATTGCAACGTAGCAGCTGTCTCACTGATGTACATGGCACAGGAATGGTCCTATGTGGAACAAAGGTCTTCACATATCTGAGTCCCAAACATAGGCAGACCACCCATATCTGCCTCTGTCACAGACGTACCTATGGTGTGTTGGGAGGCAGGAGATTATTGATGTGGTCAAGGGAAAAAGCCACATATATGCCACCAATGAGTGTTCTATGATGGGTTTCTCACGGCGATGAGTATGTGACGTAAACACGCCATTGGGAACATAGTCCCCCTGTGACCACATGGATGTCTGTGCACACTGTGCCGCTGCATCCCCAAGGATGTTGGGAAACAAGGTGCACGTGACACATCACATGTCTGTGCAGCATGACAATCGTAGCTGACTCTGTTGAGGTATTTGCAGCAGGGAACCTGTGTGTGGGTCATCTACTGTACCCATCACTAGATGACCTGGGCGCAGCTCATTTAGGGTTTTCACAAACACCCCCCGCCTCCCTGATACACATGGGACAACATGGACACTCATTGGACACACACACTGTATGTATAGTAATACAGCTGTTTATTGTCACAGCGTAAGTCTCATAATTAGCTTTCCATATACACATGGATATTCTAATGTGTGTGCGTTACAAATTTAAGTGTTACCTGACACCCACACAACATATGATCTGCATATGTAAGCTATTGACATGACACACATAACAAACACCTCAAAAACATGTTGAACTGGATACATAATTGCTCTAACTGAGCATTGTAAGATCAACAAAAACTAGGATTATACCATGTTATTGCATATATCATGTTTCATTATTGGCGACGTGGTCGCCCACCACGCCTGACACGTCGGGCCCCCTCCCCCCTCCCCCGGCCACGACCCTCTTCTCGAACCCGTGCTGGTGGTGGTGCAGGAGCAAGTCGGCGCATAACATCCAGCATGCCCTCAAGGGCCTCACATATCCGGGTGACGGGCATGTTTTGGATCGCCTCATGTAATTGATGGATCTCACCACACACCTGCCTTGTGTTTTGCTCCACTGCAAGGCGTATCCGCTCCAGAACACGTCGACTGCCTGTGCATGGGATACAGCGTGTTATATTCCATACATCTCCACTACTCCAACGCCATACACAAACATTTAATGTACATGCCACACGATTGGTGATGTGAGAGGGCAGACTCAATCACAGAAATGGAGAGGGCCAATATACATAATGTCCACAGTAGTATATGGCAGGCAGACAAACCCACAGGGCACATCACATGACGTAGATGTGGTATGCCCTCACAACGATTTACAGGCTGTGGTGAAACACCCATATACTACAGTTGTGGCAACAGGATTGGCCAATGACAGCTCTCACATAACCATCGTGTAGGGGAGCTTGCGCATGCACGAGCCACAACTACATCAGCTGGACACCAACGGAGATGAACACAGGAAGGTCGAGATATGACATCACAATTGATGACACATGTGGAGGGAAAAAAAACACATTCTCTGACAGGGACATGTGTTTGTTAATGAAGCAATGGGATGTCTGGTAGGCACAGGGATGACACACCTTACCTGTACATGTGCACCTCTGCTGCACATATGTGACTCCTGAGTGATACATGTGCACCCTCACTGTAACACAGAGGAGGGTCCGTGGTCCAGATAATGTAGGCCATGTAACAAATGTGTAGTTATTTAGTTATTTATTTATTTTACAGGTTTTCTATACCGCATTTTCCTTAAATCACAGCGGTTACCAAGACACAAGAGGGGAGAACAGAGACAGGGGGCATACACTGACTAAACTTAAGAGTGAAGGTAAAATTGGGATACACAACATCAAGGAACTGTTACAGTAAAACACGTTACATGCAGGCTATAATAATAGAGACTGTTAGATGTCTGTGCCATAGTACTCAGTGAAGAGTACAAATGTCAGTTGTTTTCTGAACTCCTTTAAATCATCCATGGATCGCACATCGGGAGGGAGAGAGTTCCATATAAGTGGGGCCGATAAGGAAATTGCCCTTTGTGTAGTACATTTACACGCTTTTCTGTTTGGACAGAGCAGGGGAAGCAACAGAGGGGGACATCAGAGCTCTACAAAGACATGGCTATGTTTCCCGCTACCCGCAAATGCAGACATTGAGGAATGGTCATATAGCTTAACATATGCTCATTAACACAGCAGACTATGGCTAAGTTGTCATCCTGCTGTGTACAAGACATTTGGGTATCTGCAGAGCGGCAGGATGTAGCTTTCCCAATGTCTGTATCAATTTATGTTGTCATAGAGTGCTGGGCCGTCAGACACATTCCTCATATGTCTGCATCCATGTGTATCAACCTGAACATACACTATTCTATTGGGGGTAGAATGCTATCATTTCAGGTACCCTACAACCTTTGGGTATCACACATCTAAGGTAATCAAGCAGAACATGTAACGTGTGGAGGTAATGTTTGAACAGCCACCACACACACACCAACTGTGGACTACTGGTGTGTGTGTTGTGGTTGTGACAGTCTATTGTCACCCACCTTCAGCATCACGATGCGATGATGCACCATAGGCCCTCATCTCTGCCATCATCAACTCCGGGAGAGGTGTAGGTGTTGGTTCTGCTGGCATGGGTGGTTGGCTGGTCTCTATTGCTGCTTCACGCAATGGTGTCATGGCGCGCACGTGTGGCTCCAGGGACTCATCGCCAGCACTTGTGCTGCCCCCAGAGACAGCAGCCTCTGCCTCCATCAGACTCATAGGGGCTGCAATGTAGACCTCCCCCTCCTCCTCTTCCACCACCGCCTCATCCTGCTCCTGCTCCTCCTCTGCCCCCTCCTCCTCCTCTTCCTCCGCACCCATTTGACTGTAGTCACCTGCATTGGGAGGAATCAGAGAGAGCACACATATGTTTCAGCAAACCACATATGTATACATGTGTGATACATAACACACAGACAGGATGTTTTGCGTCCGTTCATGTGTGCTGCATACCAGACACCGGACACACTCCCATACGTGTGTGTCACCACCATGTGTCTGGGTTATGGACACATGTGTGTGCTGTGCCCATGCACAGGTGGCAGATCGCCCCTTCTCCTGTTCATGGTCACATTGCACATGTTTGCCCATAGCATCCCATTCCTCTGTTTTGTAACATATTTCCGCACATGCGTGTTACTGCCCCCACCCTAACACCTGCTTTATGCAAATCACTGCATGTGTGTGTTGGTTTGTGAGTATGGGTCATATTTGTATGTCATATGATTCTCTCAGTGCTACATGTGACTCGCAGTGACCCATAGTGCAGCGTATGGCAACTAGGCATCACCTTTGGCCCACTGGGGTGCACATGCAGCACTGTATTGCTGTCATGTCATACAAACATGCCTTGGAAATGACCAACACAGTCATGCAGTGTATGGAAATCACAGTTGTTTTGTGTCTGGTGACTCATGTGTGTGTGTGCTTCATTATGCCATATTCTCGTGGGATGGGTTGAGGAGGTATGTTTGGATGTGAACCCCAGACATGTCAACAGAAATGGTGAGGTAAGGATATTGCACACACATATCACAACAGGATGGCAACATGATGTGGATTTTGTGGACACATATGGGAGTGTATTTGCATAGGACTGCCCTGTACGGAATATGGAGATTGTACATGAGAAAGAAAGAAATGATTAGTTAGTGTACATACCTGCATGTGGATGTGCGCTATCCAGGGCCTCTGGCAGTCCACGAAGGTAGATGTCTCCCAGCCGTGCTGCAAGTTCCTGTTCCAGGGGCGAGAGTGTGGGTGTGAGGGGGGGTCCGCCACCTGTGCCCATAGCATGTTGTCTTACAGCAACCATGTGCTGACGGACACCTCTCTTGATGTCAGAAAACCTCTTTTTTAAGCTGTCTACATCACGTGTGGGGCCCCCTGCCCCACACAGTGCAGTACGCAGATCCTCCCACACTGCCATTCTGTTTGCAACAGATGTGCGTGTGCTCATTCTGCCAAATAATACATCGTAGTTGTCAAGGACATGGGAGAGTAATATATGGTTTTCACTGTCACTGAACTTTACAGCTCTCCTCCTTTGTGTTGCTGGCACAGGGACCCTTTTTCTTTTGCCAATTTGGCTGTAATGTGACGGCTGTCGCTCAGCAGATGGCCCTGCCTGTTCGTGGCTAGGCTGTGCAGTCTGTGCCCTGGGTGACTCATCACCAACTGGCTGCCCCACATCCTCCGCCTCCTCACACTGGCCCTCTCTGTCACTGTCCCTCTCCATCTCCACCTTGAACACAGGCACCTCTCAAACAACCCCCGTTCACCAACACACAGCAGGACACAGCACACACAACAGATAACAATAACACTACAATAGAGGACACAATACAGTACACTGTAACACAGGTGCTGTGTCAAGTAAATGAGCACATGTACACAGATAATACAGTGATATTTTAATTTATCCTCTCCCTCTATCCTGTGCCGTACCCCTACCTCAGCCTCTCTCTCTCAGACTCTGCTTCAATCTCTATATCCCGCCTTCCTCTGACTTCTTGCCACCACAGCCTCACTCCCTATTGCACACTGTACCTTTATGTCTCACTCCTTCCTCTGGACTACCTCTAACCTATCCTCTGGCCCTGGCTCACTCTTTACCTCTGTGTCTGTTTGTGAAACTCCTCTAACATCCCTCACCGTGTGCCACGTGTTGAGGCCTATTTATACGGTATTTGCACGTTTGATTTCTGCACATGCGCATTTGTGCAGGCGTGTATTTGGTGGGACACGCTCGTGCGTCGCGCTCGTGCGCCGTGAGTGTGACGTCATACGCATGGGCGTTTGCAGGCGTCAACACACACATGCGCCGAGGGAAATAGTGGTACGTATGTGTATGGTCACGCATACGCATTACGTGGAGTCCCGCATGGGCGTCTGGGTGCTTTTTGCGCATGCGCAAGGCGATGCGCATCTGCGTGTCACCACGCACATGCCGACACCCATGCGTAGAGTCGCGCATGCGCGTGACTCTAGACCTTCGTCTGCGAGCAGATGCGCATGCGCATTGGACGTCACGGCAAGGAAAAAGAAATATAGGTGAGGGAGAACAGCTTGTCGACGTTGAGGGTTGTAGGCGGAGAAGAGTAGAGGTGTGTTTGGTGAGAGACAGTAAGGGAGTCCGAACAGGTGTATGTGTAGATTGTTTGGCTGGTGTTTGTATTGAGGATTGTATTGTCTTGTGTGTGTATGGTCTGGTGTGTCTTGTAGTTTGTACAGTGCTTAGATAGTTTATTGTGTGTGACATAGTTATTTGTTTCTTAGTTTGGTGGGAGGAGTTTATGGCGCATGTCTATGCTGCTGCATGTGTCCTGTGCAGTGGCAGATGCTTGGGTTGCCGGACACGGGAGATGGTGTCGATGGGGCTGGGGCACAGGGCATGGGTATAGTCCCGCAGCAACTCAGACCTGCAGCTGTGGTGGCGGTCCAAGCCTGTGTTGTTCGTGCACGGCGCAGGAGGCGTGCCGAGGTGCAGGCTCGGCAGCCACGCCTCTACAGGCCCCGTCCCCAGCTCTATGACATGCGAGAGGACCAGGTCATCTCCCTTTACCGACTGAGCACAAGGGCTATTAGGGGTCTCTATGAGGATCTTAGACCTGACCTCGAGCCCCTGACTGATCGGTCCAATGCCATACCTGGTTTAGTCAAGCTCCTTGCTGCCTTACATTTCTTTGCCTCCGGCTGTTTTCAGACATCCGTGGCCGCAGTGGGTGGCATGAGCCGGCCCACCTTCTCACGATGTCTCCACCAGGTACTGCGTGCCATGGTCAGCCGGATGGGGGATTACATAGCCATACCCCACACTAGGCAACAATGGTGGACCCTGAACCAGGCCTTTGAGGCATTAGCCGGGATACCACACGTGATGGGAGCTATTGATTGCACACATGTTGCCCTGGTCCCGCCTAGAGACAGGGAGGTAGCGTACCGCAACCGCAAACACTACCATTCCCTGAATGTTCAGGTTGTATGTGATGCAAATCAGCATATTCTGAATGTGGTCCCTAGGTTTGCAGGGTCCACCCATGACTCCTATATCCTGCATCACTCGGCAATATTCACAAAATTTGAGGAGGGACGTTTTGGCGAATGTATCTTGCTGGGTGAGTATGTCAGGGTCTTTTATTTCTGTATGTTTCTATTTGTGATCACAGTAGAGGTTTTATATAGTTTGACACATGCACTTTGCATATGATTGATGTTAGTCACAGGACTGGTGTTGGTATACATTATTACATGTTTTTGTACGTCTGGTACGACTAGAAACATTAACCCTACATCATGATTATCCTCACAGTCTATGACCGTTATATGCACATGTTGTACATGTGCTGCCACCTCAGTGCAGACATCTATGTTGTTGATGATGACCTCATAGTGCATGTTGGTAGCATATGCAAACATGGGGTGGTTGGTGGGGTGGTTTTGTCCACCACATACACCTGTGATGATGTTTAATTGCTGGATAATGTTTCTCCGTCATTTAACATGTCTGGTTCTGGATAACCCTAATAGTACACACATGTCATGTGCGTGTCAGTTTGACACACACATTCTGTGATGGAGTTGTCACCCAGGGCTCAATATCTGACATGAGTAGGTGTATATTAATATCTGATAGATGATGTTGAGGTTTCCAGCAGGGGAAACACGTGTGCATATATTTGGCCAGACATATTGCCTATGTCACAGCAGACTTGCAACAATATGTAGTGTTTACAGTAGCCGCTGACACTGTAGTTGAGGGTACGTTTGTGTCATCTTGTCTGGCCATTCTCATTTCACATCACATTGTGTAAAATGTACAGTTACAGCAAGGGGACTACGTGGGTGCATACACAGCGGTATGGGAACCAGCTACACCGGACGGTTATGTGCCTATGCATATGTTTTGGGGGCAAACTAATGACGGGTACAGTGTGCATGTTGGACGACCGCACCTTCAGAGGGATGTGTACAGGATGGGGACTGGGAAGAGTATGGCTATGACAGGCATTGGCGCGCAACAATACACAGTCTATTTTGCCTGACAAAATAAACATCATATGTTGCCATTCATAAACAGGATGTCTACAGGTGATATGCTTTTCATTCTTACCTACCACCATGGCATACATGGTGTGTATGTGTGCCACACGCAAATGGCTGTGTGTTTTCCCTTGGTTATTGATGAGACATACCCTGTGATTATGGGAGCATTGGATTGCTATTGTGGTGTCACCATTGTGGGTTTGCAGATGTGGACAGTAACTGCATCACCATACGCATGTAGCACACACACACACACACATTATTTAAGGGTGACTATGGTCGTTTGTGATATTTGATATGTGTTTACGGGCTGGATAAGCCATGTTTAGCTTGTATGTCATCATATGTATATCTGATAGAGCTGCATAGTTTGCAGCTGTATATTGTTGTCACACTGTCTTGTTGGTTTCTTTCTCATGTCGACACAGCTGTCAGGACTGTGTCACATGGACCCCTACATTTACATGCAACATTTCTTTCTGCAGGTGATGCAGGATATGGTTGTCGCCCCTGGCTGCTGACTCCTGTTCGTCAGCCACGGACACGTGCAGAGCAGAGGTACAATGAGGCCCATGCCTCCAGCCGCTCTGTCATAAAGCGCACCTTTGGTGTTTTGAAGAGTCGCTTCAGGTGTCTGGATAGGACAGGCGGGGCCTTACAATATAAGCCACGCACTGTTGCCGAGATAATCATAGCCTGTTGCATCCTGCACAACATTGCTCTCAGGCACGATATCCCTGCAGAAATTAATGAGGATCTTGAGGAGGATCCATTGTGCCCCCCTGTACGTGCCAGTGGTGACACACGGGAGGGCTCAGCGTTCAGGCGGAGGTTGATTGCAGAGCTGTTCACATGTACGTATTAAGTCGCTTACGACACACATGTGCTATACAATGTGTGTAATGTTTATTGTGTTATGTGTTAATGTTAACATGGAATCTGGATGACACACTGCAGTACCAGTTGACTCTAAATGCCAACATCACATATGTCCATGGGTGTGCCACAAATAATGTGGGATTTGCACAACAGCAGTTGGTGGCAGATGATGTGGGGGTTTGTTGGTATCTGTGTGGTTTGTTTGGAGGGTGCAATTCACAGGTAGTGTATGCTTCTGATATAAACAGCTGTTGTCAGACCAGAAGGTGTTATCTTACATGATATGTGTGCCACACAGTGTCAGCCATATGTTGATATGTTCATGTTGGACGGTCACTCCCTGTTTGTTGACTGTTGTCCATTGTGGAGCGCTACGATTAGACACATTTGTGATGTTTATGTTGGTATTAGGCTCCTGTGACATACCTATGTTTGTGTGCTCTTCATGTGTGTAGCAACATGTCACATAAAGCACAATAAACATAGTTAATGCTAGTATGGGGAGATGATATAAACAGTTTGGGTGGTATGTGGATGTCAAACATGACGTGTGTCAAAATGTATTGTTGATCAGGTAGCCATGACATGGATGTGGTTAGGGATGGGGACCTTCTGCATTGTGCAGCCAGGGGGTTGTGATAAAACACTTTTAACTTGGTGAGTCTACCTTCACTGCAGTGATGGGTATCTACACACATGGTGAGATGTATCAGCCAGATACAGCAAAGGGTGTTTTACAATAGCCAGTTGGATCACAGCATGTGGGTGTTGCTTGTGTTATAGCAGGTATTTAATGGATTGGATGGCATATCTTGCTGATGCTCTTGCAACATCATCCATCATGCGTTAGCTACAGGCTGTGTATGTGTGTAGGTAACGTGAACACAGACCATATGAGCAAATATCTTGCAGACACAAGCAAGGCATGATTATGTTGACTTACATACACAGACGTAGGTGCCAGCTATTTATCAGAGGTGCACATGTAGGGTATGCATGTTTCAACGTTCAGACTAACACACATTGGGATGGCATGCAGCCCTCAGGGGTTTGTCACATGCAGACATGGGGTGGTCCATTTTAACACATGCAACACATTATGCATGTTATTTGTGCACATCATCAGAACATAACTGTTAATATTACAGACGGTATGAGATGTACAAACCAGGATATGTTTATGATACGGGAATACATGAGGTGGGAGCGCAGATATCCAATGCTTTTCCCTATTGTAAGTGGATTAACATACAACTTTGGCACAACATTAAACAGGTAGAGGAGTCTTTTGTCACAATATGGTGATAAAAGGTTTATAGTGCACTCTGCGACTGAGACAACAGAATGGTGTGCGCATACCCCTGAATTGCTCTGTGTGTACACGGACAGAGAGGTAAGGGAGGGGTCGGAGACACTACACACACCTCAGGATCTCGTTAGACATCTCCGTGATGCCTCTGACATGTATGTGATCTGTACATTGTGATAGGGAGCAGTCATTAATTGAGGGCTCTTGTGGGGTGTGATAGCTGGGGACATGACGGTGCAGTGTGTGATTCACGGCTATAACATGACATTTGTTTGCTTATCTTGTGTCTCCATGTGCAGAGGACATACGTGGTTTGGATGGTGTTGGTCTGGTGCTTTGCCATGTGTCTCTACATCAGCAATTAATCATTTTGTTTTGGTAGGTGGTTGTACATAGACATTGTGTGTGACCGCACTAATTGAAATCATATGTTCCTATTGATCTGTCATATTGCACAGATGATTTGTTTTCCAATATTCTAGGTTTAGCATCAGTAAACCATCTCTTGCTGGTGTCACTCATATTCCCTTGTGTCTTGGTTAAGCATGTCCTCTACCACACTTTCACTGTGACATGTGAAACAGACCTGCATGTGTGTGTAGGTTGTTGTATTGTGATGTTTGGCTGCACGTTTTCTGTCCCAAAACAATGTACTCTCAGACAACACCATGATATCATTGCATGGTCACTGGGCCGTTATATCTACAGATCTACACCTGTGCACATGCAGGCCATGTGTTACAGATGTCAATTTGACATTTCCATACTGTGGGTGTGTGTATTTCTCGTTTGCCTGTGTGATGTTGCATTGCTCCGACATCATACATTATCATGTGCTGTTAGGGGTGGGTGCCTCTGGGTGTCTGTTGTGACTATGCTACCTCTTACATAGTGGTGTAAACGTTGTCAACATTATGGACATGTGTTGTGTGCATTGAGAAAACATGTTTCTTTTGTTGTCATTAAGCACTGGTCTGTTTTCATTTGTGTTTACAGATATGCACATAATCTGGACCGTCATCAACGTTGGCTTGCCATGGTGAATCTCGAGCTTTTGCTGACATTGTCTACCTTCAGGTGTTCCTGATATTGTTGTGTAGTGGCTCAAGCGATTGATGAGCTACACCTGATGCACACACACGGTATGTGTATTGGTTTCTTTTGGGGTTCATTACATCTGTCTTTCACTGTTGATGATATAATGTTGTTCTGATGGGCATGTAACATTTTCTCTAGACTCACATGAACAGCTGCATATGGTGTGTAGCTGCAACACACCTGTGTGACAGGCGCATGGACATTAACATATCCATGTGACAACCATGTCTGTGTTGAGGCATAATGATGTTGGCCACATGGTTATGTTTCATATTGCTATCATGTCCTGTTTGCCTTTGCATTCCTTTCTTCAGCATTTGCACAGCTGTGACGTTATGACATTTGTGTTTCTTTTCAAAGGTGTCTGACGATTACATACCTCTCCTCTCCTGACACAGGACAGTGGACATACCGGGCACATCTCTTACACTGCAACTGTTGTCAACAACACCCACCTGTTTGAGGACAGACCACCATGCAACTCTTTGCTATGACATTTTGCCATTGGATGTTTTACCTCTGAGAGTGCAACACATGACTGGGATAGACATTATTGATTTTTGACTACTGCTTTCACCCTGACAGAGGTGTCGATAGCACTGCTGATGCAATTGATTGGCAGGACGTGCTCCTCATTGTGGGGGACACACATGGACTTCGAAGGACTATGGTATATTAATCACAGACACCTGACTATGCATGTCTTGAGCCTCAAAGACACTTTTAACATGAGTTTTTGGATTTCAGATACAATTCTGACGTTTTACGATGATCCCCCCTTGTGCAGCAGCAACTGACATGGACATTGTAGGTATTACATTTTGTCACAGTTGGGTGTCTCATGTTTTGTACCATGGCTGTGACATGGCACCGATGATATTCTAATGTTTTTCTTACAACACAAGCATACAGCCCATGTATTTGTCATGTGGCCAACGATGGAGTGCTCCTATTGTCTACGTCAACCTATTTGCCACCTGGACATGATCCCCATTTAAACTCCACAATGTTTTCAAACACAACACCATCTTGGGATGATGTTTTCAGTGACCCATGGGTGTTTACATGCATGTGTGGCATCACTGTATCATGTTGCCATGTGGCTGGTGCTTGTGCATCTCACTGACTATGTTTCTGTGACACCACATGTGGACCTATGGCTTCTGTGTGGATTTAGGTGATATGTTTGTCCATTATTTCCTTATTTATATGCTGCTTCGTGTGTTTGCGTACTGTGCATACATGACAGTCTGCATGTCTGTACACACCTTGCATTTCCCGTCTTCACGGTCATGACTATGGCTTGTGTTAGCGACACTCACATTGCCACATTATGTTTGCAGTGTGGCAGTGTGGGTGTCAATACTACTTGTTTACTGGGAAATTCCATGTATCCGGGTATATGTGACGATGCACTGTTTCCCCAAACCAACACTGCATGTTGACCTCCTTGATGGTGTAATATGTGCATATTTCTGCTGGTTGTTGAGTTGGTATTATGTCTGTGGTCATGTGCATGTGGTATTTGTTAGCAGATGCTTATTGTGATTTACATGATTGTTTGTGTCCATAGTGGTGTAGCTTGTAATCCCATATCGGGCATTGGGATGTGCGTATCATCATTACTTTTCTGTCATGTTTTTGAACATTAAAATCCTTTGCACCAAATATCTTTTTGGAGTTAGTCTGACCCCTGTTTTGACAGTTGGGTATTTTCTGAGGGACAGATGAGGTGTATTGGGTCTTCAGCATGCATCATCTCATCTGTACATGCACTCATATGTGGGTGACACATTTGCGACATGCAGCAGCAAGGGGGCGCTTGGGGTCTGGTGTCAGGTGCAGAGTATGCACCTGATGCACATTATATCTGGTGTGGATAATTTGTTGTCAACCAAGTTACCTTTCTGTAGGAGGTGGCTTTGTGACATGCTAAAGGTTTTGAGCACTTTCCGAGGTGATGCGGCCAGCCCTGATATTATGATGGCACTGTCTACACTATTTGTGATGTGCAAACCAAATAAAGTTCTGTATTTACCCAATATGTGTTTCGTGTGGTGTTTGCATTTCAGGTCTGTCATCATGCTCAATGTGTGACTTTGTATCAGTCATGACTCCTTGTGAGCCCATGGATCCATCATTTTCCTTTCAATGTCACAGGGTGTAGATGATGTTTTTGTTGTTGCTAGGTGATGGTGGGTTACATGACCTGCCATGGGCCACATGGGGTGCTTCTGTGAATTGTTCACTGTTTGTTTGGTGTGCAAGCCATGTTTCACTTCACTATGTTAGTCCTCCGGTATTTGCACATACATCCCCTTTATGTGTTTGTTTGCTGGACATGTACATGGGTCACCTATGCTCACATCCTTGTACAGTACCAGCTGTGTTAGTGACAGCCACATGGCACATCACTGTCTATGTACGCTTGACATCCACACACGCCCTTTGGGATCTTTGTGTTAGAGTGTGCTCATTGATTGCTTTTTGTTATTGGCTATGGTCATGTGTTTGACGTGTGCTGTATGCATGTTTTTTCCGCACATGTTTTGTTTTTAACATCTCTAATGGCCTCACTCGGCCATGAGGTACCAACAGGTTCCTCAGCTCTACACACACCCTTTACTGTCTTCACTGTAGAAAAGGGTGCATCCTGTGTGTTGCCTAGCCATGACATTTGTTGTGTAATAACGACCTCACACTTTAGGGTCTTTACATCCTGTTGCATGTGGCCCTTTCTTTTTGATGAGATTCAGGTGTTTGGTGTGCTACACCTTATTGCATGTTGAGCTGTCTCCTGTTCTTCTCCTGTTTATTCACCTGATCCAGGGAACATCCTCTGATGGCGTTGTGTTTAATTATATCCCTGTTTTGCATGCTGTATTCAGTGCAGGACATTTCATTGTGTTTGTGCAGGTGTTGTTGTTGCAAGATACAGAGTGCAAATTCTTTCTATCCATGGTGTATCTGCATGTGCATTTACTACAGATTAGTTGTTTTTGTGTTTGTTTGTCATGGCAGCCAGCAGGCGTTTTGTGTACTGGCATGCGTTATTTTGGTTATGTAGACTTTGTTGTGCCTCACATGGGCGGTGTGTGTTACCATTTTAGGCGTCTACATTTGTAGTACTGGTCATTTGTGTGGTTCCTGTCTGCAGTGTTGTATTTTATTGCTTGTCCTGCATATGTGCTTTTCATTAGTGTGATAGTCATATGTGTGTACATCAGTGGCATGCCCACATTGTACCATTAACTGAGTTGTGCGACATCCTTCCATCCATCCTTTCTCTGCCAGCTATGTGCCATCCTACCCTGATGTGCATGCTGCTAAACCACGTCATCGACTAACACACATTCGTGCATTGCATCTCAACCTGCTTGCCTCTCCTGTGTGTGCTCTGCCTAGCACTTGTACTCCACCGTCATCCTGATATTTCACATATTCTTCCATTTCAGACCCCCCTACTACACACATCTGCACATCCTCTGTCTCACACTGTCAGTGTAGCAGGGTACATTACCATCAATCTGTGCATGGATATAGCTGCCCATGATATGTTTTTCACATTTTATGGGTGTCACATGGCCTGCAGCTGCTTTCGGCAGCCCATCAACTTATGTAGGTCCTTCATTTAATTTGATATTGTCTGTCTTCTCTGCTCTGTGCAGTGTTTGTGTTATGTGTGTGTTTAGCACATTCCTCTGTTTGCATTCAGCTTGGGGGATGTTACTGTTATTGGCTCAGCTTTCTGCTTTTACCTATACGTCCTTATGGCATCTTCTGGCACACCTTTGATTGACACAGCTTATGATGTGCCTACGATAGTGGCCTGGGAGTGGACAGCCCTTCAACATGGCCTATGGAAATAGATTACAGTTCACCTTTGCTGACAGGGTATGTTTGTGATGTTACATCTGCTGCACCATAAAAGGTGCAATAATATATGGCACAAGGGTGTAATTGTCTCACTATGCCAGGAGTGGTTGCTGTACACTTGATCACAGAGTGGGAACATACCTCACCCACCCTTATTAATTAACTGGAGCAGACCATGACCCCTGCAACATCATTGCTGTATTCACCAGTTTTCTACATACATGACATAGGCGTGTGTGTTTTTTCATCAGACCTTGGCTGTCATGGAGCTGTGTTACTCTGTGGATTTCAATCTCCAGAGGTAATGGGGCAGTTTAATGGATGATATTGACTTTGATTCTGTGTTGATATGCGTCACTTGGGACTGTCTGCAGCCCCTCCTTGGTGTGTAACTAATGACTGACCCAGGTCTGCCATTGCTGATCTCGGAGCAAAGGGCTGCAGACAGGCCCAGGCTGAGGATTGCAATATGAGATTAACTCTGACACCCTGTGGATATCAGACACCAGGGGCTGTCTGCAGTCCCTCACTGATAAATCACATATGCACGAACTGTGTCAGCACAACTACTTATGTTTTCCATACGTTACAATGCACAGTGCTAACAGCAGAAAGAGTGCTGTGACCTTTCCCCGCCTCATAGGGCACCCTATGTGGCGCCCCCTCGGCCACTATTTCACCAACATTGTTGGGTGGCGTGGTGGACACTGCATTTGGAGATGTGTCCTGTGGGGTGACTTCAAGGGCACGTTATGTTACAGTGCTCTGAGAGTACATTTGCTGGAAACCACTTATTCCACAGATATGCGATAACACCCTAATGGGGCTATCTTACCCCTTACAGGTGCTGTCTCTGCCAGACATGTTCATTTGCCATTGTGTGGGATTGCACCCCTGATCCCTGCACCATTGCACACTGATTGTGTTTGGGTGCTTGCAAATCAGCACAACACCATTTACCTCTCCCAAATTATTATTCCTCAAAAAACATTGCCACACACCCTTCTGACCAGCACCACAGCCCCCTATGCCTCAGCCAGCTGTCTTTAGTGTGCACTGCGGGTGTTCACAGCCTTGCTCCTTACACCATTGGTCAGTGTTCTAACCATCATGCTGTTGCTCGGTTCCTCTGCTTTCCCATCATTGCGCGACTTATGCCTCCCAGTCATCAGAGGCCTCCAATACCATTAGTGCGCCGCTTTACGTACAGCAGCACACGCACCTCTGGCGGCCATAATTTCTGTGACTCCAATAGAAAACAAACACTGACAACTGCCTTCAGTGTACACAGGGGGGGGGGGGATTGAACCCCTGCTCCCAGCACCATTGGTCAGTGTTTTAACCAATGTGCTGTGGCTCCGTTCCTGTGCTTGTGCCTATCGGCGCACCGCCTTGTGCCTATCAGCGCGACGCCTTCTGCCGCCCAAGACGACCGGTGCACCGCCTTCTGCCGCACAAGAGGACCTGTGCGCCGCCTTAGGCCGCCCAAAAAGAACTGTGCGCTTCCTTATGCCGCTGAAAAAGAACTGTGCACCGCCTTATGCCGTTCAAAATTAATTTGCCTCCTAAAACAATTTTAATCATTACAGTTGCTGTCTCAGCTGGCCTTTGTCGTTGTGCACAATGGGGGATTGAACCCATGGCCCCTGCACTATTGGTCAGTGTCTTCACCGTTGTACTACGGCTCGGGTGTTTTCTATACCCGGCAGCGCGCCACTTTGCCTTTTGGCGCGCTAATGTCGACCCCGCACATTACCGTGACGCGCACACGTCCGGTTGCTTACTCCCGGTTTTTTTCTTTTGGCAGCCTGATCCGCCCACTCCTTATATGGCACAGGTACACTACCGCGGCCCCGCACGATAAGAATGTTTAGTAAACATGCCCCACAGTGTTCAACTATTATTGTTTGTTTTGAAGATTTTTTTGCCTGGGCTTCTCAGATGGAACCAGTTACTAGGGGACAATGATGCCATAATCTTTCATTTAAGTGCTCTGGTTATTTCCCCTATTTTTATAACTTCCCTAGCCAACATACTGCCTAGCCCTATTTGAATTCCCTGAACACGATCCCTTTTAGAGCACAATAGGCATGCCCCTAGTGGTATCACAAACCAGTGATATATAACCAGTAGGTATCACCAGTGAGCAACAACTGATTTCTTACACACTGGAACTGTGAAAGCTATATTTACAGGGGCCTGCAAATTAAATCATCAGAGCAATATTGGGATAGCTCTGATGCAAAGATTTAATTTATTTTATTATTTTTGGGCTCTGCGGTTTCTTCTTTAGACTTCCAACTCAATTGGAATGAGGACTGAGATTTGGTACCATGCATCTTTATTTAAACTAGCTGAGGATTTTTCTTCCCTTATTTTATATCTTCTTGCAGCTCAGAGCAGTCATTACAATGATAGTCTTCAGCAGGGGGCAAAGATACAGGGCTTCTTCCAGAAATCTGATATCATTGGCTTTAAATCTGGCACTTAGTCATAATGCAGGGGTGATACCTATGGTTCTCCAACCTCAGTGGCTGTGAACACAGCAAGAGATGAAAATGCTGTATAGAGAGACCCAGCAAGTAGACAACCTGAGCCAGGAAACAAACTCAGAGTCCCTAAGCAAGATAATGCACAACAATGATAGTGAGGCATAAATTTGGAGTGTGCAAAAATTTTTAAATGAAAGAAAACAAAATGTAATTTGACCCAAGTACGTAAAAGAGTAACTGTTTTACCAGGGAAAGTATTTGAAGTCATACTGCAGATACCCTACTGGTCATAGCAGTCCACAGCAGGGCTCCGTGTCCAGTGCTCCCAGCTGTGTCACGCTCTGGGTCTCTGGCATAACCTTCCCTCCCCTGGTATTTTATCCACTTACCGCCAGCGTCATAGGGAATATCGGGACCTGCTCCGCTCTACGAAGAGGAATTATTATTCTAAACTTATCCATGACCCCTATAACTCCACTGGTGATTGTACTGTTCTCCGGTCTCTCTCTTCCCTTACTACCACCTGCTGAGTGTCCCCCCTTGCCCAGACCCTGTTGACTTGACCAACTGTTTCTCCTATAAGGTTGTCTCCCTCTGGACCTCCTTCACCTCCTGTCCTCACTCACTTTCCCTGCTCCTGTTCCCCCCCCCCCCCTTCATCTCTTCTTCCTACCCACAACTGGTCCTCCTTTGAGACCGTAACAGCACCCGAACCTTTGGGCATCATTTCCTATGCTCGTAAGACCTGGTGCTCTCTAGACCCTATCCCTTCTAAATGGCTGCTAGAACCCTCCCTATGTCTCCTTTCCTTGGTTCTTACTATGCTGAACCCTTCTTTGTCTACTGGTGGTTTTCTCTCTTCCTGGAAGCATGCTCTGGTCCGTCCCCTCCTTAAGAAGCCTTCTCTTGATCCTACTGTCCTCTCTAGCTGGCATCTGGTTTCAAATCTTCCATTCCTTTCTAAAATCCTTGAATGCTTTGTCTTCATTCAACTCTCTGCCCAGCTTGTCTCCACTAATACACTTCATCCCCATCCGTCCAGCTTCCGCCCAGGGAACAGCACACACTATTCTCCTTTCTCTTCTGAACGAGTTGCATGTTGTGCAAGACAGGGGTGATATTACTCTTCTTGTATCACTGGATCTTGTATCACTGTACTCTCTTTTGCCGTCTTGCTGACTTTGGGGTCTCTGGTGCTCCTTGGCTCTGGTTTCAACCAAATATGCCTCTTATAGAATATGTAACACAGACCATATAGAACTGTACTGCTGCAAAATGTACTTTACTGTAAATAGAACACCATTACGATATCTGTTTAAATGTAAATAGTTTCCCCCAGTTCATATCCATGTTATGTTCCCTGTTATCTGTAAACTTAGGTCAGGTCTTAACTGTCTGAGTAATATATTGTTGAATGTAAACCGCACTGATAACAAAGAGTGCGGTATATAAGAGCTGTTAAATAAATAAATAAATACATTCTTTTCTCTCAGCTTGCACTTTTTCCGTTGTGTTCCCTTCCTCCACTTTGCTCCCTATGCCTCTTTCTTGTGGTGTCCTTCAGGGCTCTGTCTTGTCTTCACTCCTTTTCAACATATTCCTAGCCCCTCTCGCTCTTCTTGTACAGCAGGCTGGTATCTCCGCATACTATTAAGCGGACGATATCATTCTCCTCTATCACACTACTCCGGCTGCTCCTGATATTATACCCCTCAACTCCTGCCTGTCTTCCATCTCTGGCTGGATGTCTGCTAACTTTCTTCAGTTCAATCCCCTCAAGTCCACTGCCACCTGGGTTACTTTTGGGTCCCCTTCCCCTTTCTCTGGCCCTCTCCCTTGCTTCTACCACCATTCTCTCGGCGTCCTAATTCCATTACCTTGGTGTTGTTCTTGACTACTCCCTCTCCTTCTCAGACCATATCTCTTCTGTCTCTCATTGTGCCTTCTTTTGCCTCTGTCAGGTGTGTGCAGTCCATCCCTTCCTTACATCATCCTACTTAACCACTTTCCTTTTGTCTCTTTTGCTTCCTGTATTGATTATTGTAATGTCTCCCTTGCTGGTCTTTCCCTTTCCCAACTCCATCATCTCTAGCTCCTACAGAACACTGCTGCTCGCATTCTCACCTCCTCCTCCCATTATGAGCACGTCACCCCCCTCCTGGTTCATTTGCATTGGTTACCAATACGTTTCAGGGTGCAATATAAAATTCTTACCCTCACACACCATACTATTCACTCCTCCTCCTCTCAGTACTTGGCAGATCTCCTGCAATTCCATTTCCCCCCTCGTTTGCTCCGCTTTGTCCATAACTACCAGCTAGTGCTTCCCCCTCCTTCACAGTCACACCTTGAGCACACCTGTTCCTCTGCTTTTTTCTTCCTGGCCCCTTCCCTCTGGAATTCTCTTCCCTTCAGCCTGAGTCCTCTCCCCCCCCCCCTTCAAGACTGCCTTGAGGACCCATCTGTTCCAGTGTGCTTTCAATCTCCCTCTCCTCCCTCCCTAGAGTTCCCGGCTCCTTCTCTTCTTCTCATGCTCTGCTGCCCTTCTTTTCTGTCCTGTTGATTATTGCCATTCCTTTCTTCCTTTTCTCAGCAGTCTTATTTTGTATTGTACACCACTTTTTGTCTTCTGATGTAAGCAGTATAGCAGATTTTGAAATAAAGATAAAGAGAGACAAAGACAAATGGGAAGGATGGAGTGTAGAGTGGGGAGAAGGGAGAGTGTGTGTGTGGGGGGAGTTTGGTGGAATAGATCAAAAAGGGTACACTGGAAGATTGAACATATAAAAAGAAGGTAGAAAGAATATGGTGAGGGACGGGTGAGTGATACAGCAAATATGTCTAGGCTAGGAAAAGAGGGCTAAAAAATGGGCAAGGTGTCATGGAGGATGGTCACAACGAAGGGACTGAGGGTAGTCAGCAATCATTAAGGAAGCTCACATAGCTGATGGGAAGGGGACAGATTTCATGGGGACAGATCTATGGTAGGCATTACTGGCAATAAAAAGGTGCTAATTATCATTCAGAGAAGATCACATCTTAGAAACATAGAAACAGAACAGCAGAAAAAGACCACATGGCCTATCTAGTCTGCCCTTCCATATCAACTACAAAAGTCCCCTTTTTACCTTTAGAGATCCTCTGTGTTTGTCCAATACTTTTTTTAAATTCAGATACTGTCCTTATTTTATTTATTTATTTACAGTCTCTTTTATACCGCGCTATTCAACATCAGTGTGGTTTACATGAAACAGAATGACTAGCACAGTGCAGCAAGCTGATCTGTGTTTACAAAGAACAGGTACTACAACTTGGATAAAACTTGGGTAAATATTTACATCTAGGCGACATGTTACGTCGTGTCAAAAGTAATCGTAGTCATGGATGGCTTGCGGGGTATGTTGCTGTGGTTGTACTAGATCAGGAGGGGGCTATTGGTTAAGTTGCTGTGGCTGTACTAGATGGGGGAGGGGGCTATTGGAGCTCTATCTTCCGGGTAGTATTTGAGGAAGAGGTGGTGCTTTAATGCCTTCCTAAAATGGTTTAGGTCAGGGATTGACCGGATGCTGGGTGGTAGGGTGTTCCAGCATCGGGGTGCATAGAATCTGAAAGCCCTTTTTGCTGTTGCATGGGTGCATTGGGTTATTTCCTTCGGAACTACCAGTGTGTTGACTGCTGAAGATCTTCTGGACCTATTGGGGGACATGGTTTGGATAAGTTCTGCTAGTGATGTGGAGGAGAGCCCATTGATGGCCTTGAAAGTCAGCAGTAGGGTTTTGAAAGCAAGTCTGTCATGTATAGGGAGCCAGTGGAGGTGCTTCAGGATGGGTGTAACATGATCGCTCCTAGAAGCCCAGTGTAGAACTCTCGCCGTGGCATTCATCGCGAGTTGGAGCGGGTTCAGAGTGGATTGTGGGAGCCCTTGTAGGCTTGCATTAGCGTAATCAAAGTGCGGTATAATCAATGCTAGATAGATTGTCAGGAAGTCGTCCGGCTCTAGTAGGAAGCGTAAGTGCCTGAGTGTTCGGATTTTGTGGTAAATTGCTCTTGCTATGTTGCTTATGTGCACCTTCATGTCCAGTCGTTGGTCTAATGCGACTCCAAGGTATCGGATTGTGGATTTGGTTTGTAGCTCTGCTTCCTTAACCTTTAAGTGGGGTGGCGGGGTGAAGTTTTGGTTCCTTGTAATGAAAAGGACCTCTGTTTTCTTGTGCTGTATTCAGAGGTTTTGAGATTCGAGTCAGTTGGATACTGGGTCAAAGCAGTCTGTCAGTGGGGAGAGGTCCAGCTGCTCTGTTGAGAATCTCTCAAAGCAGAAAAAGTCATTGAAATATACCATTGAGTTCTAGAAATATATATAACAGCTTTTTTGTTGGGGTCTCCCGGCAAGAGTGGGAAGGAAGGAAACCGTTCCCCTCCACGTCGGGAAATCCCTTTTGTTAAACAAAGACGAAATTCAAATTGCACAGAACTTTTGAAATAGTGAAGAACCACTTATCTCATGAACTGACGATATGCATCCATCGTGAGGGAACATCAAAGCATTTAAGCACACGACATGCATGTTTTGGGCCCATCAAAAGCCCTGTATCAAGTGATATTATCCCGTATTGAAAACAATCGCCCTAAAAAACGCCAAACTCAACAGCTCCATTTGTAGAACTGTGATGGCAGCTGATTGGTTAACATGTCAGAAGAGGAGTGTCCAAAATGTAAATGTCCAAAGGCATTTGATTAGTGAACACATCACAAAGAAATGCCAGAAGTGAAAAGATCCCAAATCACCGAAACCTATAGCAGGGAATGTGACCGTATTAAAATAGGCTCCACCAATCACACTCCAAATTAAGGATGACAGTGTTCAGACGGAAAATACAACGTTGTTCACGTTTCTGAAGTTGACGTTCACGATGCCCTCCCCGAGGGGTAGCAGGGACACAGTCTATAACCCTCCAGCGAAGATCAGCAAATGTATGGTTGAACTGGATGCAATGATCGATAGGTGCTGAAAGAGTTTTGGATTTTATTTGAGAGGCATGTTCTCCAAATCGGACTTTTATGGGTCTGATCGTCCTGCCTATGTAAGACAGCGCACAGGGGCAAATAAGCATATAAACATCAAAAGTAGACTGGCAGGTAGAAAACCCCGTAAAAGTAAAAGATTTACCCGTAGCGGGGTGGCACCACTGTGCTCCCTCCAAAGTGGTGGAACAATATCTGCATTGCTGACAAGCCCAATGACCTGGCCTAGACTCCCCTGGCGTGGGAACATCCCGATTCAAAGAGGTATGAACTAACTGGTCCTTTAAATTTTTCCCCCAGGTATACGCCAATCAGAGAGGTTTCTGAAAACAGGAATGCAGTTGCAAAACCTGCCAATGCTTTTTTAACAGATTGATAACCTGTGCTGTATGAGACATGAACGGTAGCACCCCTGTGACCATATCCAAAGACTGCCCTATGCCAGACGAAAGGTGAGAGGGATGAGAGGGGTCCTGCTGGAAACTCGGAGATAGCAGTCACTGCCGATGGGAAAACCGTGCTCGCACATATGTTTCACGCACCACCTTCATTGGATACCCCCGATCCAACAAACGAGTTCTTAAAGCATGTGCCTGCTGCTTAAAATCATCCATAGATGAACAAATCCTGTGAAGGTGAAGAAAATGGCCAAAGGGGAGACCCCTCCGTAAAGGAGAAGGATGATGGCTGTGGAAGCGTAACAGACTGTTACGTTGACTGGGCTTACGATAAAGCGTAGTGACCAGGGAGTCACCCTGCTTTTTAACCAGTACATCCAAAAATTCAATTTGACAATCCTGAACATGAGCTGTAAACTGTATGTTTGGCTTGATGGTGTTAAGCCAATCAATAAAGGACAGTAACCGTTCATGTGTGGATGACCATAATAAAAAAAATGTCATCCAGAAATCTGAGCCACAGTTTAACAAACTGAAAATCGCCTGTAGGGTAAATGTAATTCTCCTCCATAGCCGCAAGAAACAACGTGGCAATTGACGGAGCTACCCTAGCTCCCATCGCTATACCTTGGCATTGTTGATAAAATTGCCCCTGAAAAGTGAAGTAATTCCTGGTTAATACCAGCCGAATTAAATCCAACAAAAAGGACTTTGGGATCCTCGCTGGTGCGGTGATGAATGCTGACTCCAACAGGGACAATGCTTCCTCCTGTTGGATACTGGTGTAAAGAGCCACTACATCTAAAGTCACCAATAATATATTGTCCACAGGTTCTCCAAATTCAGACAAGATGGTAAGAAAATGGGAGGTATCCTGTAAATATGATTTAACCCGTTGAGCTTCCTGTTTTAAAAAAATATCACTGAACTGCGACAAAGGTTCCAAAATTGAACCCCTACAAGATACAATCGGACATCCCGGAGGAGATGACATAGACTTGTGTATCTTCGGGACTGTGTAAATAACCGGAATCATCGGATGTCGCTGGACCAAAAATAAAGCCTCCCGGGCAGTAATCCAGGCCTTAGATTGAGCTTCCTTCACCAAAGCTTGAATCCAGAGTTGTAACTGAGGAGTTGTTCTTGTTGTTAAGTGCCGTCGAGTCGGAGTCGACTCATGGCGACCCTCTGGATAGCTATCCTAAATTGTGTTCAGTCTTCAGTCAGGCGGCTCATTGTTGACAGACTGGTACCCGTAGCTGCTCTTATTGTATTGATCCATCTCATTGCTGGCCTTCCTTTTGCGTTGACCTTCTATCTTGCCAAGCATGATGTCTTTCTCTAATGATCTCTCTCTTCGCATGATGTGTCCAAAGTATGAAAGTCGAAGTCTTGTCATCTGAGCTTCTAAAGAAAGCTTAGGTTTGATCTCCTCTAGTACCGACTGGTTTGTTCTTCGGGCAGTCCATGGTATACACAGTATTCGCCGCCAGCACCATAATTCAAAGGCATCAATTTTCTTCCTGTCTGTCTTTTTCACTGTCCAGCTTTCACATCCATATGATGTTATTGAAAATAACATGGCTTGAACACATCGAATCTTTGTATGGAGAGAGACATCTCTGCTCTTGAGAATCTTATCTAAGTCTTTCATAGCCATTCTGCCAAGAGCAATATGTCGTTTGATTTCTTGACTGCTTGTTGCTTCTTTATTGATAGTTGATCCAAGTAGGTTAAAGTTGTTCACAATTTCAATTTCTTCTCCTTCAACGATGAACCTGTTGATTATGCCAGTTGTCATGATCTTTGTCTTCTTTACATTAAGATGCAGGCCCATTTTGAGACTATGTTCTTTGATTGTGAGAAGCAAATGTTTCAGATCATCTTCACTTTCAGCCAGTAATGTAGTATCATCAGCATAGCGAAGGTTGTTGATGAGTCTTCCACCAATCTTCACACCTCTGTTGTCTTCATACAATCCTGCTTCTCTGATGATTTGTTCTGCATATAAATTAAACAGGCAGGGGGGAAAGTATGCAGCCTTGTCTTACACCTTTGTTTATCTTAAACCATTCTGTTTCTCCTTGTTCCATTCGGACTGTTGCTTCTTGATCAATGTACAGATTGTGCAAGAGAACGATCAGGTGTTCTGGTATACCCATGCTTCTTAATGTGGCCCAGAGTTTCTCATGGTTAACACAGTCAAAAGCCTTGCTATAGTCGATAAAGCACAAATAGATATCCTTTTGGTATTCTTTAGTCTTTTCAAGGATCCATCTCACATCCGCAATGATGTCTCTCGTTCCTTGCCCTTTCCTGAACCCTGCTTGCACTTCAGGTAGTTCTTGTTCCAGGTATGGTTGTAGTCTCTTTTGAATAATCTTCAGTAGAATCTTGCTGGCATGTGGGATCAGAGCGATTGTTCGATAATTTCCACAGTCAGTTGGATCACCTTTCTTTAGTATTTGTATAAACACAGATCTTTTCCAGTCAGTTGGCCATGATGTTGTCTTCCATATTTCTTGGCAGAGCCTTGTATGGTAACAGCTGCATCAGATTGCTGCAATACTTCTATAGGAATGCCATCAATGCCTGGTGCTTTGTTCTTTGATAAGGCTTTCAATGCTGCTTCAACTTCTTCTTTCATCATCAATGGTTCCCGATCATAAGGTACAGGTTGAAATGGCTGTTGGTCCACTTGATCTTTATCATATAAAAACTCTGTATATTCCTTCCACCTTTTCTTGATATTCTCAGCATCATTCAACATAGAACCTTGAGCATCTTGTAACATTCCAATTTGAGGCTGGAACTTTTTCTTTAACTCTCGTAGCTTTAGGAAAGCCGATCTTGTTCTTCCTGTAATAGTTTCTGCTTCTATTTCTTTGCATGCGTCATTGTAGTACTTTTCCTTGTCCTGTCTTGCTGCACGTTGGAAATCTCTGTTGAGTTCTGCGATTGTCTTTCTTTCTCCTCTGGCTTTAGCTTCTCTGCGTTTCTGGGCAATTTTCAGAGTTTCTTCCATCATCCATTTTGGCTGGTTTTGCTTTTTCACCTTTTGTAGAGACTTCTCGCTTTCTTCCAACACAACCTTCTTGATGTCATTCCATAACTCTTCCGGAGCTCTGTCATTTGTATCTAAAGCAGCAAATCGATTTTGCAGGCAGTCTTTAAATACCAGTGGTATATTCTCAAGGTCATATTTTGCTGCATTCATGAGTGGTTTGCTCTTTTTCAACTTTAGCTTGAGTTTGCATACTAGTAGTTGATGATCTGTACCACAGTCAGCTCCAGGTTTTGTCTTTGTTGATGTTATAGAGCTTTTCCATCGTTGACTTCCACAGATGTAGTCAATTTGATTTTTATACAATCCATTGGGTGAAGTCCATGTGTACAGTCACTGCTTGTGTTGCTAGAAGAAGGTGTTTGAGATGAATAGATCATTGGTCTTGCAGAATTCTATCAGTCTTTCTCCAGCTTCATTTCTGTTGCCAAGTCCATATTTTCCAACTACTTTGCCTTCTTCTTTGTTGCCAACTTTTGCGTTCCAGTCACCCATGACTATCAGGATATCCTGTTTGCATGTTCTGTCAATTTCAGCTTGTACTTGTTCATAGAACTCTTCAATTTCATTCTCTTCTGCAGCTGCTGTTGGTGCATATACTTTAATTATAGTTGTGTTGATAGGCAATTCTCATAGACGAATAGAGATTAAGCGTTCGCTGACTGCATTGTATTTCATTACAGTTCTTGCAAGTTTCTTCTTTATTATAAATGCAACACCATTTCTTCTTTGTCTTTCATTTCCAGCATAGTAGACCATGTGATCATCTGATGCAAAGTGCCCGATGCCAGTCCATTTCAGTTCGTTGACACCCAACAGATCAAGTTGTACACATTCCTTTTCATTCTTGACCACCTCCAACCTCCCTTGGTTCATGCTTCGTACGTTCCATGTTCCAATGTGTAAGACATCTTTACAGCTTCTGACTCTCATTTCATGCGCAGCTACATCAGCAGTCAGACTTCCCGAGGGCTTTGATCCAACCACATCATAAATGCTGGCTTTACTCTGAAAAGTTTTCAGCTCTTCCCCAGTAGCTAGTTGAGTGCCTTCCGACCTGGGGTCTCATCTTCCAGCACCATAGCACAATTTGTTTTGTTGTAACTATCCATTGGGTTTTCATAGCAAGAGGTGTAGGGTCCCCCAATAAAGGTTTGTAATAATCCGGATGAATTAACTGCAGCAAGAGACCCTCCCGATAAACTTGTGAAGACTGCACCACCACCGTTCCACCCTTATCCGCACCTCGTATCACCAAGTCGGTATTTAGAGCTAATTTTTTGATGGCTAAACGCTCAGCATTGGAAATATTAGAATGATGTTGAGTAAATGATTTTTCATAAATCATTAAATCTCTCAAGACCAAAGCCTCATAAGTCAAAACAGCTGGATCCAACATGACTTAGGGCGTAAAACCGAGCCATCAGGGGTTTCCACTTTCCCTGAAAAATGAAGCATCACTCGCAATTTGCGGAAAAAACGAAACAAGGCCATTCACATTTCAAAAGGATCATATCTAACAGTTGGGATGAAGGAAAGGCCCAGATCCAGCACATTCAATTGTGTGGGAGTTAATACCATTCCTGAGACGTTGATGGCTGTTGACGGTGTGATCGCTGTCTGGTGACCGGAGGTTCCCACTGGTCGTCCACGTAGGGCCGACGAGAACGACCACCCCTGCGCCGGCCCAACCAAAAACTCTCTGAGCCACCAGATGATCCCCGAGATCTAGACCCCTCACGTGGAGTGTCATTCGAATCAGTATCCTCCGATGAACAATCAAATGTGACATGTCTGTCCCCCATTGATTCAGAGGTACCCTTGTTAGGTTTCTCATACATCCAGCGATAAACCTTATCAGAATCATAACACAGGTAAACTAAAAAAATTTTTTTTTTAACTGCCTCTAATGTTTCGATTGATTTTTACGTTTTTTGGTGCGCTGAATCCAAATCTGGTAACCAATTTGCTCCATCACGTACAGATTTTTTGCTACATTGGGTTAGCAGTTTGAGGTGAACGTTTCAGATTGAGTGCGATCGAGATGAAAGTTTCTTGGATGAATTCTTTATACTAATTGTTTAGTAGTTATTCAAATAAGAATAAAGAAAATTGTAACAAGGCAGCACATAAGAATAGAGTAATGTCAACAAAAGACACTGTGATGGTAGCAAAATTGTCTGCACTTAAAACAGCCACATACATGTGCACAAACATTGAGCATATAAGAGCGAGGTTAGATACAAAGCAAAGCAAAGAGATGTGCAAAAAATGTTGTACAGGTATGTATGTAAGAATAGAAAACGCAAACCGCACCATTGCAATACATGAAGACAAACACCCGATGGTGTGAAAATAAAATTCTAATAAATGAGATCCGACACTGTGGTAATAACTAGCAAATTTTTATTTCAAAGTTTAGTAAAAACACGATATTTGTCAACACAGTTTAGATTTTAAAGTCATTCTTGGGTCAATCAATCTCCTGGTGGGCCCGTTTCTTCTTCCCCCGAATGCTTCTCTTGGTGCGCTGCTTGGCGTATTTTTCATCTGGGGTTTCCCGCAGCAGCAACCAGCAGAAATCAGCCATCATAGTGGTGTTCCATCTTCCTTGGTACCTTCTCTCTGCGTCCTTGATGTCCTGGTGAAACCTTTCACCTTGTTCTTCACTGTACGCCCCCAAGTTTTCGGGAAAGTAGTTCACATGGGAGTGCAAGAAATGGACTTTCAGGCTCATGTTACAGCCTTGTTCTTTGAAGGCATTGAGCATCCTGGCAACAATATCCTTATAGTTCTCATCCCGCCTGTTCCCCAAGAATTTGAGAACAACATCCTTGAAGGAATCCCAGGCTTCTTTTTCCTTCTCAGACATCGTTTCAGCGAATGCTCCATCTGAAATGAGTTTCCTTATATCAGGGCCAACAAACACTCCTTCCTTTAGCTTTGCTTCAGAAAGTCGGGGGGAACTTTGAGCAAAGGTACCGAAAGCACTCACCATCTTTTGGAAGGGACTTGATGAATTGCTTAATGAGACCCAACTTAATGTGGAGAGGTGGTAATAGAATTTTATCACGAGGTACCAAGCTCTCATGAAGAACATTATTCTCACCGGGTCTCAAATACTCCCGAATTGGCCAGTCATTTTTCCCCCAGTGTAGGTCGCGGGCCCGGCTATCCCACAAGCAAAAGAAGCAGGGATATTTGGTGAAACCGGATTGCTGCCCTAATAGCATGGATAGAATTTTAAAGTCTCCACAAATCATCCATTTATGCTCATCATAACGAATCTTCTGAAGAATCAGGGCCAAATTCTCGTATTTTTCTTGGAGAATAACAGAGTGAGCAATAGGAACTGAAGCGAATGTGTTGCCATTATGAAGAAGAACACCTTTTATGCTGTCTTTTGACGAATCAATGAACAGCCGCCATTCAGCAGGATCATACTTGAGTTTAAACTTTTCCATCACTCCGTATATATCGTTGCAAAATACCAAATCTTCCTCTTTGCTGAAATACTTCAAAATTGTGCCTCGCGGTTGCGGTACCAATAAAAAGTTGTTCCTGGTGACAATAGATTTTTCTGTTTAAGCCGAGAACCTAGCAGTTGGGCAGCATCTTTTGGGAGTCCTAAATCCCGGACTAAATGATTCAATTCAGCTTGAGAGAAAAGTTCAGGTTTCGGATCTGGTTCAGTTTCAAACTCGGAAGTACTGGACTCATCGGGAAAAGCCATCTGATGAGTCTCATCATGATCAGAACCGTCCACACAAATATGATCCAAAGATTTTGGTGGTTCAGGCACAGGTACTTCGTTGTTATGAGGCATAGGCCTAATTGCTGAGGGAAGGTTGGGGTAACTTATTACATTCTTATTTTTTAAGTTGTATCCCTTCACAATGCAAGAGCAAAAATAGCAGTCAATGCTGTGGTCTCTTTGTTCACGCCACATCATAGGTATTCCGAAACGAAATGCTTGTTTTTTACCTTTCATCCATAAGCGTAGATCTTCCTCACATGTCTTGCACACTTTGTGAGGAGCCCACGGTTTGTCTTGATCGCCTAACTTCAAACCGAAATAGGCAAAATATACTTTTTTAATAAATGCAGAAATGTTCCTCTGCCGCTTTTTCACGGTATATTCCCCACAAATAAAACAAAAACTGTCCGGAGAGTTGACGCAACCTCTGGCTCTGTGAGCCATCACAAATACACAGCACTGCAAACTACAACTGTAGTGAACCACTTCGGAATAAAGCTGGATTACGACTGAGCAAACAAAAGATAATAATGAACTTGCAAGAAACTGAAATTTGACAGGAACGTTCATGTCGCAACCACCGTGTTTGAGCGAGCGAACGAGGCGAGGCGAACAGGAAAGAACATGCGCCAGCGCGAGTACTGGATTTAGCCCCCCGCCTCCCAATTGTCCTGTTAATGTATAAAATGAATACAAAACACTCTAAAATATCATGAGGGAGTGTTTCTAGTTAGTTAACCATTACAACCTCTATTTTGGGCCAAGAAAATAAACTGCAGTCGGCTAAAAAGAAATTATGTGGACATTCCTTATATGGGTAAGAAATCTAATTTTGCAAGAAAACGTGACGTGATGGAACATTTTGGCTATTTTTCCTGGATTCAGCACCCCAAAATCTATAGGAATCAGTTGCAAAACTGGAGGCAGTTTTTTGGTAGTGTACCTTTGTAATCGGTCTTGTCCCTCTGGAATTTACCAGCTTTAAACGCCCTCAAATAATCAAAAAAACCTTGAAGTTGACGTTCCATGTCTTCAGTCTTATTCTTAAATGCCTCTTCACTCAAAGACTCCTTGAGGGAAGATTTTAACTCCTCCACCTCCGTGGAAATAACGCTGTGCAATCTATAATCAGAGCAATCAAGTCAAAAGTGCATTTATTTAAAATGCTGTTCCATTTGGAAATAAATTCCCCATCTGACAAAAACATCTTAGGGGCCCGCGGAATCTGAAGACCGCGAGGAATTATGCGGGTTTTCAAATATTGGAGCATAGCAGCTCCATGCAACTGAGCTCGGATAGCTCGCTTCCGAAGAGATTTTAACTTGGCTATAGATGGTAATTGTTGGTCAGGTTCCGCAGTAGTGGAATCAAATAATGACTTCCGTTGACATAACTTCTCTAAATACTCCTCCGTAAATGCAAAGGTATCAGCTGCCATTCTAACTAGGAGGTCATTGATGCAATCAATATATGAAAACCTCCAAAAAATATCAAATGACTACCATTGATCTCTCAAAGCAGAAAAAGTCATTGAAATATACCATTGAGTTCTAGAAATAAATAAAACTCTAACATCTTTTTTTTGTCGGGGTCTCCCGGCAAGAGTGGGAAGAAAGGAAACCGTTCCCCTCCACGTCGGGAAATCTCTTTTGTGAAACAAAGATGAAATTCAAATTGCACAGAACCTTTGAAATAGTGAAGAACCACTTATCTCATAAACTGGCGATATACATCCATCGTGAGGGAACATCAAAGCATTTAAGCACATGACATGCATGTTTCGGGCCCATCGAAAGCCCTGTATCAAGTGATATTATCCCGTATTGAAAACAATCGCCCTAAAAAATGCCAAACTCAACGGCTCCATTTGTAGAACTGTGATGGCAGCTGATTGGTTAACATGTTAGAAGAGGAGTGTCCAAAATGTCAGTGTCCAAAGGCATTTGATTAGTGAACACATCACATCACGCTTCCACAGCCATCATCCTTCTCCTTTACGGAGGGGTCTCCCCTTTGGCCAGTTTCTTCGCCTTCGCAGGATTTGTTCATCTATGGATGATTTTAAGCAGCAGGCACGTGATTTAAGAACACGTTTGTTGGATCGGGGGTATCCAATGAAGGTGGTGCGTGAAGCATATGTGCGAGCATGGTTTTCCCATTGGGAGTGGCTGCTATTTCCGAGTTTCCAGCAGGACCCCTCTCATCCCTCTCACCCTTTGTCTGGCATAGGGCAGTCTTTGGATATTGTCACTGGGGTGCTACCATTCATGTCTCATACAGCACAGGTTACCAATCTGTTAAAAAAGCATTGGCAGGTTTTGCAACTACATTCCTGTTTTCAGAAACCTCTCCGATTGGCGTATACCTGGGGGAAAAATTTAAAGGACCAGTTAGTTCATACCTCTTTGAATTGGGATGTTCCCACGCCAGGGGAGTCTAGGTCAGGTCATTGGGCTTGTCAGCAATGCAGATATTGTTCCACCACTTTGGAGGGAGCACAGTGGTGCCACCCCGCTACGGATAAATCTTTTACTTTTATGGGTTTTTTTACCTGCCAGTCTATTTTTGTTGTTTACATGCTTATTTGCCCCTGTGCACTGTCTTACATAGGCAGGACGATCAGACCCATAAAAGTCCGATTGGGAGAACATGCCTCTCGAATAAAATCCAAAACTCTTTCAGCACCTATCGTTGATCATTGCATCCAGTTCAACCATACATTTGCTGATCTTCGCTGGAGGGTTATAGACTGTGTCCCTGCTACCCCTCGGGGAGGGCATCGTGAACGTCAACTGCAGAAATGTGAACAATGTTGGATTTTCCATCTGAACACTGTCATTCCTACAGGACTTAATTTGGAGTGTGATTGGTGGAGCCTATTGTAATACGGTCACATTCCCTGCTATAGGTTTCGGTGATTTGGGATCTTTTCACTTCTGGCAGTTCTTTGTGATGTGGTCACTAATCAAATGCCTTTGGACACTTACATTTTGGACACTCCTCTTCTGACGTGTTAACCAATCAGCTGCCATCACAGTTCTACAAATGGAGCCGTTGAGTTCGGCGTTTTTTAGGGCGATTGTGGTTCTTCACTATTTCAAAAGTTCTGTGCAATTTGAATTTCGTCTTTGTTTAACAAAAGGGATTTCCCGACGTAGAGGGGAACGGTTTCCTTCCTTCCCACTCTTGCCGGGAGACCCCGACAAAAAAAAGCTGTTAGAGTTTTATATATTTCTAGAACTCAATGGTATATTTCAATGACTTTTTCTGCTTTGAGAGATCAATGGTAGTCATTTGATATTTTTTGGAGGTTTTCATATATTGATTGCATCAATGACCTCCTAGTTAGAATGGCAGCTGATACCTTTGCATTTACGGAGGAGTATTTAGAGAAGTTATGTCAACGGAAGTCATTATTTGATTCCACTACTGCGGAACCTGACCAACAATTACCATCTATAGCCAAGTTAAAATCTCTTCGGAAGCGAGCTATCCGAGCTCAGTTGATGCAAGATGATCTCCCAATGTAACATCAGAAACACTTTCCCCATTGGTAAGCACTAAGTCCATTATGGCACCATCACATGTGGGTTCTTTTACCAGTTGCCTGAATAGTTATCCGTGTAGAGAATCCAGGAGCTCCCTACTTCTAGATGATACCGCAGCAGGGATGTGCCTATCCACAGTGGGCATATTGAAATCACCTATCAATAGTACTTCTCCTTTCATGGCAATACTGTTTATTCCCTCTATTAAATCTTCATCCACTTCTACTCTCTGCGAGGGGGATCTGTATATAACTCCAATGTAAATAGATTTCCCTTTCCCTCTTTCTAGTTTAACTCACAGTGCCTCCTCTCTTCCCTTTAAGCCCTGCAATTCTATAGCTTTAATATTATTTTTTACATATAGTGCTACTCCACCTCCCCTTTTTCCTACTCTGTACTTCCTTTGAATTTCCTTAGAAACTCCACTGGGTCTCATGCAGTGACTTTCTCTTCTTCCCCACTGCTATATCCCCACCTCCCTATTATTTAAGTAAATGACTATTTTAATTAAATGGAGATCCAAGACGGAGTTGGAGTAGGACACATTTAGTGGTTGCTCCTTAGTTTCTACGGTGCTTTTCACTTACCTCATGCCTAAGCATAAGGCTAAAGGCAAGGGGGGACTTCCTGCTGATGCAGAGGCTGCGTAGCACACCATGGACATCTATGCCTTGGTAAAGCTGATGGGCGATCCGGCTATCAGAGCTGGGGAGAGCCTTGGCTTGGGCAGCAATGTTTTGCTGAGCCCAGCAGGCCCTTCTACCCCCTCCATGCTTGGAATGTTGGGAAGCGAGGTGTCCGACATGAGGATCAACATTGTTTTCCCAGCGACCTTGGGGACTGCGATTGGAGTGTCACAGACTGATTCTACTTTGGTTTCCAGCTTGCAGGTGGGTGCATTCTCATCAAAAGTATGTGTGGCTGCTCCGGAGTCTTCGGTTTCTACAATGTTTGCATTTCCTCCATTATCCCATCCACAAGAGGCGACTCTGGACTTGATCTGGATTGCCTTGCAATCCGTGTACCAGGTATGTGCAGGGGCTTTCCAGGTCTCGACTTCATTCTCACTGCATTTGGAGAGTGTGGAGAAGAGCATGGAACACCAACAAGCTGTGGTTACTGGGCTTGAAGCTAAGTTTCAACAGGTACAGGAGCGACAAGGTGTATTTGACTCAGGATAGGCTTGTTTTTCAGCGTAAACTTGAAAACTTGGAGAACTTTCTGAGGTATTTGAACTTGAGGATCTTAAATTTTCCATGGTTGTCTGTTTCTCCAATAAGAGACATGTTCAATAGGTTTCTTAAGGAAGATTTTGGATATTCTGAGTCTGGATTTCCTCCTCTCCGAGAAGATCTATTTTCTTCCCCCTGGATTTACTAAGGACATTTCATGGAAAACCAATGCCCCCATGATTGATTTATCTTCTGACTGTCTGAACTGTTAGAGCAATCAACTGAGGTGGTTGAGGTTAGAACTACACTTTTGGTTTCTTTTGTGTTTCCTCAGGATAAGGAAGCTTTATTGCATTTATTTCTTAAGAAAGCTGATGTGTCCTTTATGGGTGGGAAAATCCAGATCTTTCCAGATGTGTCCAGGTGGACACAGGTTAGGAGGAAGAAGTTTTTGGAGCTTTCTACCAAGGCCTTGACTCCAGGTACAAAGTTCCAACTAAGATTTCCTTGTAAATGTGTAATTTACTACCAAAATAGAACATATCATTTCTTTGAGCCCTCTCAATTACGTTTCTTTCTGGATACTCAGAGTCTGCAGGGTTAATTCTGGGGGTTTATTTGGGGCTATTTATTTATTTAAAAGTATTTATATTCCGCTTTATCCTTGAATCAAAGCGGATTTCACTGCAAACCAATCAAGTAGGTTTGTGTGGGGGTGTCGGCATGCAGTGGTTGTGAAGGTAGTGTTCGTGAGTGTGTGGATAGGTAAATCTTGATTTGGGGTGCAATATATACAGGTTGAACTATTTATTCTATGCTTTGCTAGTGTTTCCTACTTATGTATTATGTATCTTTTTCTTTTTATTTCTGCCAGCTTCCCATGATGTCGTTACTCTTGGTTCTGTCTCCCTGTGGACTAATAGTACATTCTGTTAATGATTTTAATGATCCTTGTTGGATTGATTATTTTGACTTTTTATTCTTTATACCATTTATGTGATTATGGAATGTCTGTTTCTAGTTCCAAGGTTTTCCTTGGTATCTTTTAAAATTTAACAAACATAACATTAATAATAACAATAATAATATGGAGATATGCTCAATCAAATTAACCCTTCTGTCTACAAGCAAAAATAGCTTCCTTCTTCCTTTACCTAAGTTCAGCTTCTATTGATATTTCTTTTTGAAAGTTTACAGCAACTCTGAGAACATGTCCTATAAGTAAGCTGTAACTAAGAAAGCAGTCTTTGGATCAGCAAATCCCCCCCCCCCCATTCTTTTTGTTTGTGATGTGCAAGTATAGTCTAACTGACAAAATTTGTCAGCTTCCCATGAAATATTCTTGTGTGCTTAGCCGGGGTTTCAGCAAATATTAACATCAAATGTAATGGCCCCCTACCCATCCTTTTAATAGATGCTGAGAAAATATAAACACACATGCATGCGTACAAAAACCCTGTGTGCTAAAATGCAACAAGCTCCGTGTCTCAGCTGAATCTATGTCCTTGGAAATCCTTTAGACTGATGGGACTATGAGAAAAATAATATAACTTATATAAAAAAATATTTTTAAAGCATAAACAGCGAACTTCAGCTTCCCCTACTGATATTAATAGATTGATTGCACCTGTACAAATGGTTCACTAAATGCAAGTGACAAATCTCCAAAGCGGCATGTTCTAAGCATTGGCTTCACATTTGATGAGGGTTTGAATGCAAAGTAGAAAAGTGGAACGGCGAACCTAAAAAGTTATTTATTGCCCTGATATCAAGCATGTGACGATCAACCCATCTGCCCCACTCTACCTGCTAAGTTTGCTACCTTGCCGCTGAAAACAGAGTATAGCCCTACTACTGACTTCATGCCCTCTTGTGGAGACCAAGTCTGACCAGGGGCTGGGCCAGCTTAAGAGGGCCAGAGCCACGCACGAGGAAGGAGCCGGAGAACAATGGGATAAGGCAGTTAAGTGATTTGAACTTCTCGCCAGTGGGAAAATGGCAGGAGGCAACAATATAAAGGTTAGCAAGGGCAATGAGACAGCATGGTGGACAGAAACCTACCCACCCATCCTATTTGTCAGAAGGAGCAGCATGGATTCAGAGGTTGTCACAGCTGCAGGACCTCACCAGCAGTTAAGAAAAAGGGGAGATTGAATGCCAAAAGGAGAACTCAGTGAGAAAAAGAGGGTTCAGGCACAATAAAGGTGCACCTGGGTATGGGGTCAAGAATGGGGGGGGGGGGGGAACCAGGCACCAAGCTTTTAAATATCCCTTTAACCACCATGGATAGTGCCAGGGTGTCATGCAGGGGCAGTCCCAGGACTTAGCTGGTTAGTGGCAATTTTCAGTCCACAAACCAGATAAATAACCCAAAAAAGCAGACCTAACTTTATGTGCTTTGGCCATCTGGGTAGCCACTTAATATTACTACTGCTTATCATTTCTATAGTGCTATGAGGCGTACGCAATGTTGTACAGACACACATGAGAGACGGTCCCTTCTCGGAAAAGCGCATCATATATGCTAGACAAACACAACAAATGGGGGACAAGCAATAATTTAACACACAGGAGAGTAAATGGTCAGGATCCAAAAGCTGCCTTGAAGAGGTGGATTTGACTAGGACAAGAGATGGATCCTAACACACTGACTCAAGTAGTCTGTTCCAACAATACAATGCAGGAAGGTGGAATAAACAAAGCCTGGAGTTGACCTTTGAAGAGAAGGACATAGATAGAATGGATTTGCCTGATGAGTGGAGTTCCCGAGCAGGGGTGTAGAGAGAGATAAAAGAGGAGAGGTAATAAGGAGCAGCAGATTGAATGCACTTGTAAGTCAGTAGAAGTTTGAACTGGATGTGGAAATGGATAGGGAACCAATGAAGTGACCTGAGGGCAGGGGCGGCCCAAGGGGGGTGCGGGGCCATGTGCGGAGATTAATTGTGGGGTTTCATTTCATAAAGAACCTCATTTGTGTAAATATTTGCATAATGTTAACATGCGCTTTTAGTAAACATGCCTCTTAATGAGTGTCTGAATAAAGAAAGACTAACAGATTTCTACATTACTATATTGCAGCGACAACCACCAGGCCCGTTAGGAAGTATTACAAACACTGATCATTTAGAACCCATAGCAAATCCACCGTATCATAACAGCACTATCAGGACTCACAAAGCACCAAACCCTACCTATCAAAAGGCAACACTGCAGATATTAAAACCTGTACATCTCAGAGAATACCAATGCATCTCGCTGGGGGAAAGAGAACAAGTGGGACTGTCAAATAGAAACAAAATGAACAGAATACCTCAACTTGGTTACACATGCAGAACATAGACTGTCACCACACAAATAACAAGGGATCACAATTTAGAAATAGGAAGATGATAATTAAACTGGGAACCCCAAAAGCCAAACATGAAATGTACAACACTAGAGAAATAAAACTATAAATAAATTTCCGCTTGCACTAAACAAAAACGCGAAGATGTTAGCAATACACACTTCCCAGACCTGACATATTCCAGTTAATAAATTCAAAATAAAAAGTATTTTTCTACCTTCTGTTTGGGATTTTATTTTTCAGCTGAAATTGCTCCAGTCACAATCTTCTGGTTTCTTCGTGTCTTCTGCGAGCTATCCATTAGTCCTTTCTTCTCTTTTAGATTTTTTCCATTCTCTCGCTATATCTGCTTTAACATACTGATCTTTCCCCTTTTGCTCTTTCCCCCTTTTCTTTCCTTATTCCTTTATCATCCACTCAAATTTCACCCTTCCATTCTCAATCCTCACTTACTCTCCCAATACCCAGCCCATCGTAGACTTTTCTTCCCTCCCACACAAAATATCTTTTCCCCTTTCCATTCTCATTCCCCATCCCCAACCCTTTCTAGTCCTCCCCCAAAATCAGCTCCCTTATAGTTCTAGACCCACCCAACATCCAATTCCTTCTAGTCCCAGTCTCCCAAGTCCCAACATCAGCCCATTTCCAGTCCTAGCCCCCCATATGCTCTTTTTTCCACTTCCATTCCAGCCCCATCAGCCCATTTCCACTCCAAGCTCCCCATCAGCCCATTTCCAATCCTAGCCCCCTCGTCAGCCCATTTCCAGCCCTACTCTAGCCCCCATCAGTCCATTTCCAGTCCTAGCCCCCCATTTGTTCTTTTCCAGTTCCATTCCAGCCCCATCAGCCCATTTTCATTCCAAGCTCCCCCATCAGACAATTTCCAGCTCCCTCGTCAGCCCATTTCCAGTCCTAGCCCCCACATCACAGCCCATTTCCAGTCCAAATTCCTCCTCCATCACAGCCTATTTCCAGTTCTAGCCCCCCACCATTACAGCACATTTGCAGTCCTAGCCCCCATCACAGTCCATTTCCAATACATGTTGCCCTGCCATCACAGCCCATTTGCAGTCTTAGCCCCCCATCACAGCCCATTTACAGTCCTAGCCCCCCATCACAGCCCATTTGCAGCCCCAGTTCCCCCTCCCTTGATCACTGCTCATCCAGTCCTAGCCCCCCCACCAAGCAGCCCCGCGGCCGTCCAAGGAGTTGCAGAGGTAGCTGGGGAAGCCCGTGCAAGGTCCCGGCTCCATCTGCACAGCCACCAGTGTGAGGAGTCTTTTCCCTCACGCTGGCAGCTGTATCTGTGAAACCGCGAATGCTGGGAAAGGTTAAAGGGATTGCCTTTAACCTCTCCTGGCATTCGCGGCTTCACAGATACAGCTGCCAGCGTGAGGGAAACGACTCCTCATGCTGGCGGCTGTGGAGAGGGAACCGGGCCTCACGCAGGCTTCCCCTGCTCCCTCTGCAGCTGTCCACATTGTGCAATAATGGAGTTTGCGTGGGGCCCTGTGCGAACAACATTAACACACAATGGATGGGCCGGCCCTGCTTGAGCGGAGGGGTATTGTGAGCATAGTGACACTTGCAGAAGATTAGCTTCGCGACTGAGTTCTGAATGTATTCAAGAGGATAGAGATGATTCCAGTGGAGACCAGCAAGAAGTTGGCTGTGATAGGAAGGGGCCGATTCAGTCCCAGATGTCCCGGCCCTCTGAGCACCTAGTCAGAACTGGACGCACAAAGTTAGCCGGTATTCTGATCCTGTGGTGCACATCTAACCCCGCAGGATCAGAATCACACCCAGGCCTTTATATGCAGGATGGGACCCTGATTCAGGTTGATCTGCACTTATAGGCCTTGCCTGGCTAGTTCAGTCAGAGCTTTTCAATGGAGCCACGGCGCCATGGTGTCCAGTTGCCATGGCACTGTGGCTCCATTCAAAAGCTGTGATCCCCAACTGCTGGCTCAAAAAGTGCTTTCTTCGCAGCCCAACTCCCGATTTGGCCTCCCAAGGCCAGGGTTGGGCTGTGGAGAATGTCCTCTGTCCCCTCTTGCCCTTTCTGAGCCCTGGGTCTGCCATCCCCTCTGACTAAGGGAATTTATTCCACCTCAGAGGTAGAATAAGTTCCTTGTTCAAGCTGCTGGCCCCGGACATACAGGGCTGACATTGACATCGGCCCTGTACATCCGAGACTGACGACTGCCCACTGCCTGCCCTAACTCTGCCCCTATCCACTCCTTTCCTGCCCCTGTCCAACTTCCCTGTACAATGTGTGGGGAAGTTAGATGAGATCAGGAGAGGGCACGAATAGTGGGGATGGAACGGGACGTCCATCCCTGCTATTTGTGCCTTGGAATGACCCCCAAAGTGACTAGAGAGTGTATATGGGTCTTGGTAATGTGATTAGAAAGGAAGGGATACATTTTCCTGATGTCATAGTGAAAGAAATGACAGGTTTTAGCTATATATTAGATATATGCAGTAAATGAGAGAGGAGAGTCAAAGATTACACCAAGATTGTAAGCCGATAAAACAGGAAGGATGATAGTGTTATCCACACAAACAGAGAAAGAGGGGAAAGGGGAAGATGGGTTTAGGAGGAAAGATAATGAAATCCATCTTGGCCATGTTCAGTTTCAGACAATGGTGGGAAATCCAAGCGGCAACATCAGACAAGCACGTCGACATATAGGCCTGGGTTCCTGGAGACATTTCAGGTCAGTTTTGAAGCCAGGTATTTAGCACCAGAGCATATGCTACCACTATTACTGATCATTTGCATAGTGTTACACTGCATATGCAGTGCTGTACAGACACATGTAAAAGACGGTTCCTGCTCATCAGAGCTTTCAATCTAGTCAAGACAGACAACACAACAGCTGGGGACAAGGATATGGTTAGGGGAATGGTAAGGAAACACATAGTTAGAGAACAGGAGAATAAGTGGATAAGGATCCAAAAGCAGCCTCAAAGAGGTCAGTTTTCAGCCTGGATTTGAAAAGGCCCAGAGATGAAGCCTGATGTACAGACTCAGGTAGTTTTTTCCAGTCATAAGGAGCAGCAAGGTGGGAGGATCAAACTCTGGAGTTAGCAGTTGAAAGACACAAACAGAAGTGATCTGCCAGAAGAGCAGAGTTCCCGAGGAGGGGTGTAGGGAAGAGAGGAAAGGTAGTGAGGAGCAGCAGAATGAGTGCACTTATAGGTCAGTATTAGAAGTTTGAATTGGATACGGAAATGGATAGGGAGCCAATGATTCCAGCACCAAATATCTGGTTTCAGTTTCAAATGCCGTGGCTGATACTTAAAAAAAAAAGTCAACCACGGAGTTTAAATATTAACCCACAACATTTTAAATTACATGTGCATGCACATAAGATAACCTGGAAATGGGTAAAATGCAGATATACTTGTAAACATATAGAGGGGAATTTTAGAAGATCTGTCCATTCTAGGACACCTAAGCCTGAACCTCTAAAAAAAAATGCAGGCACATCCAGGTGTCAACATAATTTCACAGACCTGGATGTGCCCAATAGGGACATCCCCAGAACCGTATTTCAGAACTTGGACGTCTAGGGTAACAATGGTTTGAATAGTGGGTTACGCACTGAGCAGCCAGGGTTCTATAGTTGAAATTGTGCCGAGTACTGGGGATGATAGAGTGCTTTCTTCTCTTTACTCTCAGAATGTTTTTTAGCTAAATGAGCACTTTTTAGATGCTTGTTCATTGTTATGTGTATCTTAGAGCAGGTCTAAAGTTAGACGAGATGCTGGACGTCCATAACATTTCTGTGATCAGTTGGGTCGATCTTAGGAACAATCTGGGCATGGCTCATCCATACCCCTATTCGGATTTGAATGTCCTGGTGCTGGGGAGTTCCCCACAGCCGACTTCTAAAATGGCTCTGGAGACATCTCTGTGCTTTGGATGTCTCTACGCCTGTTTTCGGAATCCAAAGCACAAATAGGGCTTCTAAAATGACCCTCAAATTCCCTGGGGTAACTTATAAAATGAAAGTATGCACTTACTTTAGGGATGTGCACAGAAAAATATTATGTGATTTTCATTTGATTTAGGAGTTTTTCGTTATTTTTATAGATTTTTCTTTGTACATTTTGTACTTTTTTGTTAATATTCTAAAGCACATTAGAACTTTTTAAAGCTTGGGAATCGGCTGTATGTGCGCTAATTCATAGCTGCCTAAACAAACCAAATGTACGCAAACAAATGTGCACGCAAAGCCTACTTTGAAAATTCATCAGTATCCACACATCGTACTATTTATTATGATTGCGTTCATTTACAAATATTCTCTCTTTAATGGAAAATTTTAAAAAGTCATCTCTGCTGGTAAAACAGCATTTTAAAGGTAATATTATCACAGGTTAAGGAAACTGCAAGGCACCTATTTTATACAGATGGATAGGTGCCTATTTGTCTTTATAAAATATTAACATAATATACACATCAAGTATTGTGATAAAATAATGCAGTATGTACAACCCATATTATGATAAGTGGTTCAAGCAGGAAATAGCAATACAGGATAAGAGATAAAGCAGTTCGAACAACCAACTATATAACCTTATACGTAATGCAGAGGGGTCAGCAGAGGTGCCGAATAGCGTGGATGGACGTCCCAGCAGACATCCATCCCCGCTATTTGCGGCTTGGAATGACCCCGAATGACTTTAAAGATTATGGAATTAACCTTATTAACCTGTCTCCTAACTCCCCTCCCTTTCCTTGCCTCTGAATGTCTGGATGGTGGTCATACAACCTGGATAAGTGCTAACCTTATCCAGATAGTGACAATATTGAGCCACTATTCTGATAAGTTATCTGTGTAGCAACTTAGGTCTGCTTTCCAGATGGCCTAAACCAGCTGTGTAAATCTGTCTGAAAATAGCCACTGGTTGGCACTTACTAGATAGTGGCTGCTCCACCCTAATTCTAACCAATAACCACCCAATCACTAATCAGATAGTGCGAGGGCAGACGGACTCATTGGATTTATCTAAATTTACCCTGGTGGATTAGTGGCAGAGCAGGAAAGACGCACCTGACATTCCTGCCCTACTGCCACCTGGTGCAAAATGGGAGCTCTGACCCCTTATGGTAGTCCTGTTCATTCTCCACCCATAATCTAACCCAAAATGTACTAAGCAATTAACAAAAGAATTTTTACTGCACTGGCTGTATTTAGTGTAGGGTGGTCATTAGTATGGATCTGTGATAATGTTTAGCACATATTAAAGCCGACACTAAATGCTTAGTATACTTTAGTAAACATGCCCCTTTGGGAGCAACTTACAGGCTCATGGACTCGTGAACAACTTTTTCAAAGGGAAACTGAACTGCCCATGGAGTTCACTTTCAAATCTTCTGGCAGTTGGTTAGTGTTAATGCTTTTGTACTTTGAAGCTGCATGGAAGCACATGCAACAGACCTTTGAAAACACAGCCACCATTGTTTGGCTACCCACAACCTAATCTGCCCCATTGCAAGTGGATACAAGTATAAATGTGGTGTGCAAATGTGGGGAGAGGAATTTTGAAACCACATTTTCATGCAAATAAGCATGCATTTGCCAGTGTTAAAATGTTTTATTGCTCCCATAATATATTGTTGGTTCAGTTTGAAAGTATCACCTATGACTTCATTGTAGACATTTTTTTTAAATGAATGCTGAAACTCACCTGAAGTCGAAGTTAACAAGGTTTTATAATGAACAATCCAAACTGCAGATAGTTCTTATTTCAGGAAGGGTGAAAAATACTTTAGAAGAAAAATGTTAGCTCTTCTGCATTTTTTCAACCCATAAAAAACATTTATAGTGAGAACAATCAATGAATGTTCTTTTTGCTTGTTTGACTATTTCTGCTTCAAAAGGATGAGTCTACCCATAATGCCTATGGATCAATGAATGGCCACTTAAGTGAGTGATGGCCGGCTAATACTGCAGCTTAGACACATCTTGATAAGGGGAACAATAGGGCGTCAAAGCTTTAGCATTCCTTGAAAGAATTAATGAGAATATGTTGCTCATAATTTGAGTATCTGCACATTACATACAATTAAAGAGACCTTTATATCAGATTTCATGATTTGACCAATACTGGCTGTATCTCGGATGCAAAAATTATATATGAAAGGCAGTTTGTGCATTCAGATGATGTTTGCTCAGTATGCATGTGTGAGCAGAGGAACCCAACTGCAGAGTCATGAAATTTCATCAGATCATGCAAACTTCTATTTCTGTAAGAATTGAACAATGTAGTGATGGAGGAATGGGGGTCAGGCAGGCCAGATCCAACCAATGGAAGAGATCATGAGTCATAACACTAGCTTGCTGACAAAGGTGCTATGTTAAGACCCTTCCATCCAAGTAGTCATTATTTATACTTTAAAATATCCCCTTTTCCTATGACACATAAAATGATTAATCTCAACAATGATTCTCTAATGAGACTAGATAACATTTATTATAACAGTGAGGAAATCAAATACATTTAAAGGGACTTTTATTGTAGGGCACTATGGTGCTGCATCTAACACTCTAATAGCCCCAAAACAATGGCATGTTAGGTGAAACACTACCACATTAACTGTTGGAGGTGTGGATAGCATTTTCTGGCTGTCAACACAGAGCCCTGTCCCGTAAGGGGCGCTACATTAGCATGGGTGCACTTAACTCCACCTATTGAAGTGATGTTTGATGAACCCACGCTAATCACACATGCCTACTCTCTGCCCCTCACCTGCCCACTCACAACCCTAATGCTGGATGCACAGTAAGCATGGGATTCAGCCCATGCTGTCAAGGCCCCAGACTAGTTGGCAACACGTATCCAAAGAGTGCTTTAAGCACACACCAGACATGTGCCTCCAGCTAGTGCACTTTAATTTAAAAAAACCCTTAATATTTGTTTTTCCTTAAAAATCTATTTGAGGATCAGTGGGATTCTCAGCTCCCTTTGTGGCCGGGGTGGGCACCCCCTCCCCCCCCTCCCCCCCTCCCCCCCTCCCCCCCCCCCCCGCTGGGCCCACACTTTGGAGGTAGCGTGGCAAATATACCTTAAAGATGGGTGGCTTACCATGCTGCCTCCAATCCAGGTTGACTCTTCTCTCCTGGCTGAAATCACTCATTGACAAAAACACTCATGTATTTACGGCTTTTCTGTACGCTTTTCTGTGTGAGGGGGGGATAGGAATGCGCAGAGGGAACACATTTTCAGCTCATTTTTGGTTTGTTTGCATTTTTTTCTGAATTTTCCAACTTTTTTTGGTTCTTTTCATTCATTCATTTTATTTAAAAAATGTTAGCGTGTTAGATTTTTATAATGCACAATAATGAAAACACACAGAGTAATTCATAAGTTAACATGCTTTAATAAGCTTTAGTGCACACTGAAGGGCATGTTTATTAAAGTGCACAAAGCAATTAATGTGGGTTTCAGCATGCAGGAGCCATTAGCATGGTCTATACCAGTGATGGCTAACCTTTTTGAGCCCGAGTGCCCAAACTGCCGCACAAAACCAAAGAATTTCCTCAAAGTGCCAGCACGTCAATTTGCATAAATATTTGCATAATGCTAACATACACTAACTTTTAGTAAACATGTCTCTTAATGAGTGTATGGATAAAGACAGACTAAAAGATTTCTACATTACTATAATCCAGTGCCAACCGCCAGGCACATTAGGAACTACTACAAACACTGCCCATTTAGAACCAATAGCAAACCCGCCGTATCCTAACAGCACTACCAGGACTCACAAAGCACCACACCATACCTATCAAAAGGCAACACTGCAAATATTAAACCAATACATTTCAGACAATAACAATACATGACCTACTGGGGAAAGAGAACAAGTGGCAATGTCAAAAAGGAATTACATAAACAGAATACCTCAGCTCAGTTACACAGTTGCAATTGCTCCAGCCACTTTCTTCTGGTTTCTTCATGTTTTCTGCTAACTCTCCATCATCTGCTGTCCATTTGTCCTTTCTTCTCTCTTCTAGTTTTTTTTTCCATTCTCTCTCTCTACATCTGCTTTAACATACTAATCTTTCTCCTTTTGCTCTTTCCTCATTCCTATTTCATCCACTCAAATTTTACCCCTCCATCCTCAATCCCCACTTACTCTCCCAATACCCGGCCAATTGTAGATTTTTTATCCCTCCCACACAAAATATTTTTCCCCTCTCCATTTTACTCTCCCAGCCCCATCCCATTCTAATCCTCCCCCAACATCAGCTCCCTTCTAGTTCCAGCCTCACCCAGCATCCATTCCCTTCTAGTCCCTGCATCAGCCCATTTCCAGTCCTAGCAACCCCCCAACCCAATACCAGTCCTAGCCCCCCCCATCAACTCACTTCCAGCCCTAAACCCCCATCACCCCATTTCCAGACAGCCCCCATCAGCCCACAGCCCATTAGCAGTCCTACCCCCCCAGCCCATTAGCAGTCCTACCCCCGCCCGCCCGCCCGCCCATTAGGAGTCCTAACACCCCCCCTCCTGCCCATTAGCAGTCCTAACCCCCCCCTCCTCCTGCCCATTAGCAGTCCTAACCCCCCCCTGCCCATTAGCAGTCCTAACACCCCCCCTCCTGCCCATTAGCAGTCCTATCCCCCCTCCTCCTGCCCATTAGCAGTCCTAACCCCCCCCTCCTGCCCATTAGCAGTCCTAACCCCCCCCTCCTGCCCATTAGCAGTCCTAACCTCCCCCCTGCCCATTAGCAGTCCTAACCCCCCTGCCCATTAGCAGTCCTAACCCCCCCTCCTGCCCATTAGCAGTCCTAACCCCCCCTCCTGCCCATTAGCAGTCCTAACCCCCCCTCCCTGCCCATTAGCAGCCCTAACACCCCCCCTCCTGCCCATTAGCAGTCCTAACCCCCCCTCCTCCTGCCCATTATCAGTCCTAACCCCCCCCTGCCCATTAGCAGTCCTAACCCCCCCCTCCTGCCCATTAGCAGTCCTAACCCCCCCCTGCCCATTAGCAGTCCTAACCCCCCCCTCCTCCTCCTGCCCATTAGCAGTCCTAACCCCCCCTCCTCCTGCCCATTAGCAGTCCTAACCCCCCCTCCTGCCCATTAGCAGTCCTAACCCCCCCTCCTGCCCATTAGCAGTCCTAACCCCCCCCTCCTCCCCATTCGCAGTCATACCCCCCCCCCCCGGCCCATTAGCAGTCCTAACCCCCCCCCCCTGCCCATTTGCAGTCCTAACCCCCCCCTCCTCCGGCCCATTAGCAGTCCTAACCCCCCCCCCCCGGCAAATTTTTTAAAAAAAAAAGCAGGCTCTGGCTGCTGCCGCGGCAATTGCAATGTCCCGCGGGGCCCCCTCCGCCCGCTAAGCCCCTCTGCAAGGGCTTTCAGATTCGCGAGGGAGAGTGTCTCCCTCGCGTCTCTGTTAAGCCCGCAGGGGCTAATGGGAAATTTCCCATCAGTCCCTCGCGTCTAAAGGGGCTGATGGGAAATTTCCCATTAGCCCCTGCGGGCTTAACAGAGACGCGTGGGAGACGCTCTCCCTCGCGAATCTGAAAGCTCTTGCAGAGGGGCTTAGCGGGCGGAGGGGGCCCCGCGGGACGCTGCATTCTGCCCTTGCCGCGTCCGCAGTCAGAGACAGCTTTTTCTTTTTTTTGCGGACCTATGGCCCGCGTGCCAGCTGCAAGGCCTTCGCGTGCCACAGCTGGCACGCGTGCCATAGGTTCGCCATCGCTGGTCTATACTAAGAGCTACAGCACTCTAAAAAGTCAGTACTCAAACTTCAGTGCCACTACTTAGCACACAATGGAGTGGGGACTGGGCGGGTAAGGGATTGAGGTTGAGCATGGACTGCACATTGCAATTAGTGCATGGTAATTATTGTACACTGTTATTTTGCAGTTAGCACGGGCACACTTAACGCCTCCTCAAGAGGAAGTATTAAGTGCATTCACAGTAATTGTGAATGAACTGAACTTTTCTATGTGGTAAATGCAGGAGACATGCGGGCTACATCCCCAACAGTTCTAACACAATCTTATTCTCAACCCCTAACTCGCATACCTACTCCAATACATGAAGCATAGCTGTCATGGAAATCAATCCGTGCTAACTGTGCTGGCCACACGCTAACGGTGACCGCGAGTCACAGCATGCAGTTAGCACATGCTGTGACCCACACTAACTGCATATGGCACTTTAGTAAAAGGATCGTTAAATGCCCAATAACAAATGCACTTCCCGAGGAGAAATTTATGCACACAGATTTGAAAAGGTCATACAAAAGGAAGGCGACTAACTCACATACATTACAGGAAACAATGAGCAATAAATCCAAAAATAGAATTTCTCAAAAGAGGTGAATAACTCGTTAATAAAGATTTACATAAAACATATAAACGTCCCAACATGGCTGTGCTTTGGAGGGTGCTTACATTAGGGGAATTAGAATAGCCTCGTGTATGTATTTCTTTATTTTAAAGGATGCCATAAGTGAAGGCCGCGGGGCCGTATCCATGCCGGCCGCCTGTAACCGGGCGGCGCAGTAAGAGCGACGTGAGGCAGCCAGGAGGGTAGCAGGAGGGGGGGAGGGAGGGCGTTGAGGCGCGACTTTTAAACTCACTGGCTCCCTACCTGGCGGGAGCCGGGGGAGGGAGCCAATGAGTAGTGTCAGACGGCTGCCTGGGTGAGAATCTTCACAGTCTTGGCAAGTGCATATATCTATATGATTTGCAAGGGATTGTGGGCAATGCAGTTCATTCACACCAGACACAGCTGCTCACAATAATTAGTTGTGCTTTTGGGTAAAGCCAATAAGATATTTATTTATGGGGTTAATTCTCCCAACACAGATATGCTTGGTAGCACATAAATCAGGTTACTTGCTTTCAGTGTTAAACTTGAAAAAAACAAAATCAGGAAACAACATTTGAACTTGTCAGGCAATCAAAGCAAAAGAAATAAGACCTGGTTGGCAACAAACTGGTCTTTTCTGTAGGTTTTAGCTAATATTCTCTTATCAATATATCAAACAACAAACGAAAGCCACAAAGAAGAGAAAAACTGTTCTTTTCAGGTTAACTTCTTATATCTTCCCACATAGATTCAGAAGTGATTCTCTCAGAGCTCACAAGCAATTAGGTAAGGCTCAATTGCTAGTAGTTATCCAGCTGAAACCCCTTAGCTGGCTTGCTTTCTACTGCGTGGCTAGAAATCTTACACAGGAGCTTTTCTGAGTAGATTAAAGAACAAGTTTGTATTTCTTTGTGATGGTTACTGTACTTTATAACAGAAAATCACCAAAGGAGTTTAGACAGAGAGCAGTCCATGTAAACAGATTCTTCATCTGCTATCACCCCCTCTTCTTCAACAAGCATGGGTTCAATATCATGGATTGGCACAGATGAATATCTCAATGGAGCACTTTCAGGAGAATACTTGTTTCCCTGCTGTCTTTCAAGGTTATAGCTAGGGCATAGATCAGTGTTCATACCTGAGCTTCCATTGCTGTTAGAGTTCCTCTCTATATAGCCTGGCCAGTATGTAGTCCAGTTCTTATGTCCAGCCTTCCAATCCAGATCCCTGGACACTGGATCTCTCTTCACATACCTTCTGGCACGTGTCTTAGGGTCCCTTCCACATGCAGCCGTCTCCCTCTCAGGTACCGTATGGAGATTCCTAGCTCTGCAGCACCATTCCTCTGGCTTTCCCCAGTCCAATGGTGTATGCTGGCCCTTGGAATGCCTCCCAGTATACGTACTGCTCTGGAGTCTTCTAGACCTCTCAAAGGTTTTTCTCCTCTTTCTTCCAAAGGGTTTCTTTCCCTCTCTGTCCGTCCAGTTTGGCTTCTGCTTCTGATGATCCTCCTGATGATGAAGATGATCAAGCTCAAGCTGATTCTCTCTAGAATAAACTCTACCTTTATTCTGCTTAGATGAGTGCTCCTCCCTAACACAGCGCAGCTGTGCTGAATCAGGCCCTGCCCTTTGAGATGAGTGCTTAGGGATTACCTCATAGCCCTCCTGATTGAACACACGTTTCCCCAATTCAGCTCCTCTAATGGCTGTTGGAAACCTGGTGCATTCTGGGACTGGTAGTCTTTTATGGGAAAATTCTGTTTTCTTATTTCTACCAGAACTGACAGGTTGCTTGTTCAGAGTTACTTCACCTTTTCTATAGCTCCTTCCTGAGCTATGATAAGCTTCCTTATCACAGTAGCTTGAAGGAAGAGGCGGGCTAGAGAGTCGGCAGCAATGGCCCCGAGAGAACGGGTACGGAGCCGTGGGCCGGTGTGTCGGGCGTGTGCCGGGAGAGAATTGACGTGGCGATTCCAAGCTTGGTGTGAGCGAGAGTGAGGGGATTGTGCGCAGTGTGCGGCGCGGTCGAAGGCAGCGCGGGGGGACTGGAGAGAAGGCACGTGTTCGGGGGTAGCAGTCAGGGTGCAGGAAGACCTGTGATCCGCGGCAGGCAGGCAAGTAGGAGCCAGTGCCTGGTTCTCTTCAATAAAAGGCTGGAGGAAGAGCTGGGGGCAATGCCAGCTTGCGGTAGACAGAGATGTAGGGGGCCGGTGAGGAGGGGGGAGGGCTCAGGGAGGTGGGCAGGACTGCCGGGGAGGGGGGCTATGGATACAGATTCCGAGAATGCCATGAATAGACTGGAGGGGGGGATGTGGGGGAGCGGGGGAGGGGTAGCAAACCTGGAAGAAATGGCAGAAGGGCCAGGTGAGCGCGACCCACTTTGGGGGCAGGGAGGGGTGGTCAAGCAGCCCCGGGGGGGGGGGAGAAAAGAGGAGGGCCGCAACGAGGGTCTCGCGCTAAGGCAAATAAAAGGGGGGCAGAGAGGAGCGGAGTTGGGCACACGGAGAGGTGGATCAGGGGGCACAGGGGTGGATGTGGGGGAGGTGCATGGGGGGGAAGGGTTACCCCAGGGCTTAAGGGGAAGTGATGGCAGGGGCCACATGGGGCAGGCCATTGACGGTGTGGCGGGGCTGGGTCCTCACATGCCTTATACAGGATGGGGGGAGCACCGTGCTGCATGGGCGGCAGGGAGTTCGGGGGCTTGGGAGCACTGGGCAAGGGGCGGACAGGGCTCATCGGGGGCCAAGTGGCTCGGGGCGTGGCAGCCAGCTTGGCCTGCGGTGGTCCCTTCCCCTATGTTTCCCTTTTTGTCTACACAGATGCCTGTCAGGAGTTCATACCCTCCGATGACCAGAGGAGACGGCTGCGGAGGAGAGCGACATACCAGCGGCCATCCAACTGGGGGAGAGGAGAGGGCGCATGACAGGCTGGAGGAGCTGCAGCGGCCCATTGAGGACAGTGGCTTGGCGGCTTCGGGGGCAGCTGCAGGGGGTGCAGCGGACGGGGCCACAGGTGAGTCTGCAGTTGACCGAAGTGAGGTTTCAGCGCAGAAGGGGGCGTCAGCAGGCAAAAAAGGAAAGGGCCAATGGAAGCGGAAGCACAGTGGGAGAAGGCGGCATAGGTCGGATACCTCTTCGTCATCGTCAAGCTGGTCGTCGTCCTCCACCTTGAGCGGGGGAGACGTGGGGGGGACGGCGGGGGGCGGCGGCGAAGGGCCAGGTCAGCAGGTGGGAGACCCTTACTTAGCAGCATATGCGGAATTGTGGGAGGGGGTCCCAAAAAAATTGCATGGTAAGATACGGAAAAGTCGGTATATTGACATCTTCCGGTTGTTGGAGGGAAGGAGGCGGTCGGGGGACAGAAGGAGAAAGAGAAAAGAGGATGAGAAGGCGGGTAGGGTGAGGAAGGTGTCCAGGAATGTGGTGAATTGGGCAAGAGCTTTTCTGCGGTTAGCGAGCGTGTGGGGACATTATTATCCTGAGCAATATGGGATGTTGCTAGTGTATGCGGACGCGATTCTGGAGGCAGCGCAAACTCATGAAGGCTGGTCGTGGTTGAACTACGACGAGAGATTTTGAGATAAGATGGAGGAGAACTGATTCTTGTCATGGGGCGTGCAGGACATCAACCTCTGGCTAACGCAAATTTATTTATTTATTTATACTCTCTTATATACCGCGCTATTCTGCATCAGTGCGGTTTACATTGAACAAACTGAAATTACATTGAACAGGGCATTATAACTTGGAGATAACTATTTTACAGGGAACATGGGCTATGGAGGGTTAAGTGGCTTCCCCAAGACCACAAGGAGCACCTGTGGGACTAGAAACCCCAGTCCTTCCGGCCCAAGGTTGCTGTCCTCTAGTGGGATTTGAACCCTCGACCTTTCAGCCTGAAGTACCTTGCCCCAACCACTAGGCCACTCCTCCACTCCAAATGTCTGCTAAAGGAGGGGTGGGGGGTCTGGGTGGAGGAAAAGTGGGAGGGGCGATTCAGGGGGGCACGGGTCGTTCCTTTCAAAATGCAGGAGCCATTTTGCAGCAGAGGGGGGGAGGAACAGGGACTGGGGACGTGTGCTGGAGATTTAACAAGGCCTCGTGCCCCTTTCCAGACTGTAAATTTCGGCACGCATGTTCCAGTTGTGGAGGGGGGCATTCGCGGCAAAAAGTCTCCGCCCCACTAGGCGGGCCGCTGCCAAAGTAGGGCGGAGATAGGCAGTCTAGCCCCTACCCCGATTAAGTTAAAGGAGTTGCAGGCTAGGTAGTTATGTTATCCGAAGCAGGGGGACAGGGTAATTTTGGACAAGGGGTTTCGGGAGGGTTTTGTTATTCTGACGGTGGGCACGGTGGCAGGCAGGGTGTCATGCAATGCGCAGTCAGTGCGGCGGTTGGCGAATATTGTACAAAAAAAATTGTTAACGGAATTTGAGCTGGGTCGAGTAGCGGGACCCTTCTCCGAGAGGCCATTCTCAAATTTCGTGGTGTCCCCGCTGGGGATTATTCCTAAAAAAGAAGTGGGGAAGTTTAGACTCATTCATAACCTGTTGTTTCCTGAGGGAGAGTCGGTCAATGATATGATACCGCGGGATAAGTGTGCGGTGCATTATGCTTCCTTCGACCAGGCAGTAGATTTGGTCAGGCGTGCGGGGCGGGGGGCGTGGATGGCGAAGGTCGATATTGAGTCTGCGTTTAGGCTACTGCCGTTACACGTGGATAGTTTTCCATTGTTGGGTTTTCGGTTTGAGGATAGTTTTTATTTTGACAAGTGCATGCCTATGGGTTGTTCGGTGTCATGTGCGGACTTTGAGAAATTTAGTACATTTCTCCATTGGGCGCTCGTGAAAGATGTTGGTTGTGCGAACATGGTCCATTATTTGGATGATTTTTTGTTTGTGGGAGCCGAGCAGTCTGAGGAGTGCCAGAACCTAGTGAAGGGGTTTCTGGGCTTGGCGGAAGAGCTGGGCGTGCCACTGGTGGAAGGGAAGATGGAGCGTCCAACGAGGAGGTTGATCTTTTTAGGGGTAGAGCTGGACTCAATGGAGATGGTGGTCCGGCTGCCGCGCGAGAAGGTGGTCAAGTTGCGGGTGTTGGTGGCCAATGCAAGGGCGTCTAAGAAGTTGACGTTGAGAGAGGCGCAGACACTTCTTGGTGCTCTGAATTTTGCATGTCGGGTCATCCCGATGGGCAGGGTCTTTTTGAGGCGTTTGGCAAGAGCCACGGCGGGTTTACGGAAACCACATCATCGCTTCAGGGTGTCAGGGGTGGTGAGGGCAGATTTAAGGATCTGGGACATATTCTTGAAGGAATTTAATGGCACTTCAGTCATGATGGAGGAAGAGAGGTCCTCAGACAACTTGCAGTTGTACACAGACGCAGCAGGAGGAATGGGTCTGGGCATTTATTTTGCCGGTGCCTGGTGTGCTGAGAAATGGCCACAAGCTTGGCATGAGGTGGGTTTGGTGAAGAATGTGGCGTTTTTGGAGTTATTTCCCATGCTGGTAGTCTTGGCGTTGTGGCCTGAGCGCTTGTGTAATAGGCGGGTGTTGTGGTGGTGCGATAATGCGTCGGTCGTTAGTGTCATTAACCATTATACGCCAAGGTGCAGTCAGGTAGCAGATCTAATGCGGGAGGTGGTGTTGTCCTGTTTACATTTGAATGTAGTTATCAAAGTGAGACATATCCCAGGATGCACCAATGAGGTGGCTGACGCTCTTTCTCGTTTGCAGTGGGAACGGTTTCGGAAGCTGGTGCCATGAGCAGATGCATCCAGATGGAAGGTCCCAGAGAGCTTGTGGCACATTGGCCTGCTGGAATGTTGAGTTTGCTGCAGAGCTCAGTGGCGCATGCAACCTGGATAGCTTATCAGAGAGGCTGTGGCAAGATTGAGGAGTTTTGCGAGGAGCGGGGGTGGCGACTGGGATCGGTGTCTGATTGGATGCTGGCACAGTATGTAGTGGTGGCAAAGCAGAGAGGTTTATCTAAGGTGGCAGTGCAGTCGCATTTGGCGGGTTTCATGTTTTTTGCGAAAGCGGTGGGTTGGGCCCCAGCAGGGGGAAGTTTTGTAACCCGGAGGATGCTGCAAGGTTGGGAGAGGGTGGAGCCGAGACAGAGCGACCACAGGCGGCCGATCACGCACGAGTTGCTGGTGCGGATGTGTGAGGTCCTACCTGAGGTGGCATCGTCTGGTTATGAAGCGGTACTGTTTAAGGCAATCTTTTGCTTGGCGTTTTTTGGGGCCTTCCGGGTGGGGGAATTAGTTGCAGCATCGGGGGGGGGTCGGAGGGTTCCGGTGGGCTGTTATTACAGCATGTCCAGCTAGAGGGCGCGAGCCTGTGGGTCTGATTGGCTTGGTCTAAGACAGATCAGCAAGGGCAAGGGCTGTGGGTGGTGTTGCGGGAGATTTATGGAGGGACGACTTGTTCGGTAGCGGCATTGCAGGACTACCTGGGGTGCCGCCCGGCAGTTGAGGGCCTGCTGTTTGTACACGGTAATGCTAAAAGCGTGACAAGGTTTCAGGTGACGGCCGTATTGCGAATGGTGCTGCAACAGATCGGAGAGGAACTGCTTCACTTTGCAGCTCATTCCTTCCGCATAGGTGCAGCGACTAGTGCTGCAGCAGCAGGTTTGTCCGGGCATGTGGTGCAGCGCATAGGGAGATGGCGGTCTAAGGCGTTCTTGGGCTATGTCCGTCTGTAAAGGGGTTGAGGTCAGGTGCAGCAGGCGACTAATTGTGTTTTTCTCTTGCAGACCACAGGAGGATTCCACATAGCTGTTGGCTGGTCGGCCACTCGTTCGTGCATTGGGCGAGTCGGCATGCAGCTGTGCGGCCTGTGGGGTCGAATCTGGAACTGGATCCCATGGTGGTGACCGTCTTATGGTTGGGTGAGCGAGGTCTACGTTGGACGCAGTTGCTCCCTTTGCTTCAGCACCATGCACACCTGCGAAGTGTACCTGGCTTGATATTGCTTCATTTGGGGGGCAACGACTTGTCAGCTTGGACCTGCAAGCAGCTGATCAGAGCAGTCCAAAAAGACTTGGAGGAAGTGTTGTGCCTATTCCCGGGGGTGATAGTAATGTGGTCTGACATTATTCCATGGCCGAGTTGTCAGGACCAGCGGCGGTGATCGCGGGGCCTTACGAATTGGATTTGCGAGCATGGCGGGTACCAAATAATGCATTCATGGGTGGAGGTCAGCTGTGCAGGGTTGTACGGAAGTGACTGGGTACATTTATCCCCAGTGGGATTAGATCTATTACTGAACGATTGGCAAGAAGCAGTTGAGTGTGTAGCTTTAAGGGAGGTCCGCTAGTCGCAGCTGGGGTCAAGGGGGGTGGCGCAGTAACGTGGGGGACGTCTGCGCCGGTGGCGGTATCCCGGAGGTTTCTGGGGTCCGGACGTTGAGGATAAACTTGGGCCGGGGGTTGGGTACCCCCGACCCGAACAACCCCCTGGCTGGGCTTTTGCTAATGGCATGGCGAAGTCGGGGGCTAAGGGGGGGGCGAGAAGAATACAAAAGCGGAGGCGCCATCACCTTGCTAGTGATATGGCTGGTGATGCATTACTCCACTGTTATATGTTAATCGAGTTGATGTTTCAAGTGTTAATGGTTAATAAAGCTGCGACCAGTTTGTGGACCAACTATCGATTGGTGTCTGCTTTTGTTTTACCCAAGGGGGAGAGAGGTAAGGGGTGGGGGGGGGGGAAGGGGAGAAAGGTAAGGAAAGGTTACAAGGTACGGAGGAGCTGCGAGTCGGTTACAGCTAGTTATATCCATGTAAATGATTAGTTGTAAATGATTCATAAATATATTATAATAATATTTTTATCTTATAATTAAAAAGATCACAAATTTATACTACAAACGATTCTTCTATGCAATAAGTTTGTGCAAACAAATCATGAAATAAATATCATGTATATTAATTGCTTTATTTAAGATATGGCGACCAGAATTGCACACAATATTCAACATTCAATATTCATTGTGTGCAATTCTGGTCGCCATATCTTAAAAAGGATATAGCGTTATTAGAAAAGGTTCAGAGAAGAGCCACCAAAATGGTAAAGGGGATGGAAGGATACTCCTATGAAGAAAGGCTAAAAAGGTTAGGGCTCTTTAACCTGGAAAAGAGACGGCTGAGGGGAGATATGATAGAAGTCTATAAATTAATGAATGGAATGCAACGGGTAAACGTAGATCGACTGTTTACGTTATCAGAATATAGAAAGACTAGGGGACATGCCAGAAGAGCAGAGGTCTTGGACAAGTTCATGGAGGAAAGGTCCATAAACCATTATTAAGAAGTGACCGAAGATATCAATGCTTGACCCAGTACAAGCATTGTGGAACTTGTGTCTCTTGGGGAAACTGCTAGGTACATATGACCTAGATTGGCCACTGTTGGAAACAGAATACTGGGCTTGATGGACCTTGGTCTGACCCAGTATGGCATATCTTATGTTCTTATGTCCCAATGGGGGGTGTAGGGAGAGATAAGAGAAGAAAGGTAGTGAGGAACTGCAGAGTGAATACACTTATAGGTCAGCAGGAGAAGTTTGAACTGGATGTGGAAATGGATAGGGAGCCAGTGAAGTGACTTGAGAAGAGGAGTAATATGGGCATGATGAGGCTGGTGGAAGATTAGCCGTGCAGCAGAGTCTTGAACAGATTGAAGGGGAGAGAGATGATTCAAAGGAAGACCAGCAAGGAGTAGGTTACAGTAGTCAAGATGGGAGGTGATTAAGGAGTGGATAAGTGTCTTGGTTGTGTGTTCAGAAAGGAATGGGCAGATTTTGTTGATGTTATAGAGAAAGAAATGGCAGGTCTTAGCTATCAGATGGATGTGTATGGAGAAGGAGAGAGAGAGGAGTCAAAGATGACCCCAAGGTTGCGAGCTGAGGAAACAGAGTATAGAGTTATCCACAGAGACTGCGAAAGGAAGAAAAGGAGAGGAGATTTTAGGGGAAAAAATACGACGCTCCAAAGCCATTCCACAAATGACATTACAGACGTCTCCAGTGCAGGGATGTCCAAGTAGGCAAGGGAGTGTGGTGGAGGTATGTCTGGGGAAGTGCAATGTACTTACACATCTCTATTCAATTTCAGGAACGACAGGGACATCTGCAGGCATGACTATGTTTAGACCTGCTGCAGGCATGGGAAAGTTTTGGCCTTAAAACATCCAGAGTATGTAGAGAAAATGGAGAGTTAAGTGATCAGTCTAAGATCACAAAGACCCACACTGGGATTTGAATCTTATCCACCCTGCTACCAATCTACTAACTTTAACCATTATGCTATTAGACATTCAGTACCTGCTTATATAGTGATTGTAAACCGCTCTGATGCCCTTCAGCCTGGGCGGTATATCAAAAATTGCATAAACATAAACATAAACATAAACATCCATGTAGACATCTCTATAGATATCTATATCGGGCACGTCCACGTTTCTGAAATCGTGCCTGAACTTGCATGTGCCTGCTTTTTTTTTTTTTTAATCAACAAAATAGCCACCTAAGATTATGGAAAGGGGAACATAAATTACCAGTAAAAAAAAATACCTTCAATATTAGTTACAAAAAATACACAGCTGTATCTAAATCTCTAAGGACCTTAAATAGATGGACATCCAGCAATCAAGCCCAAACAGTTATAGGCTATAGGGACAGCACGGTATTAGATCATCATCGGTCCATAGAATTGCAACAACAACAACATACAAAACCCCACAATTAAAGAATGAAAAAAGATGAACTATCAAACGGCATACTACAGCTACAGCCGTTTGATAGTTCATCTTTTTTAGGTCTTTAATGGGGTTTTTTTATGCCGTTGATATTATTCCAATCCCATGGACTGATGATGATCTAAATACCATGCTGGCCCAATAGCATATAAATATTTTATAAAATGCACAGGCCAAATAACACCCCCAGCAATGCCTATGCTTAGATCACAACAGAGGCACAGATTTCCCATGCACCTATATTTTACATGCAGATGGCCTTATAGAAGCCTTTTTCAGAGTATAAAATGGGGTTAACATACAGAAAAGCCTTTCCAAAATTGCCTGTAAATGTCAATTTCAGAGATCACTGAGACACATGGGGTGTTTGGAGCATAGTTAGGGATGGCTTTTCTTATAATGAGAATTCATCTACTGTATATGCAAGCAAACAAACAATTTTTACTGCTGGAGTTTGCATCAACACAGATTTCCAAAAAAGTGCTTGTTTGGGCCAAGGCTTTAGATGAAGGATTAAGTGAGTAATTCTCCATAAGCCTCCTTTTTTTAATTTCCACTTCCAAATTTTAAAATTAATTGCAGTTTCACTAGTGAATTGGCAGCACTTATGTTTAGGAAAGGGAAATTGGATTTAGCTCATGACTTTTCTCAGAGGTTTAAGACAAATTACATTCAGGTACACTAAGGGGTATGTTTACAAAGCAGTGGTAGCAGCCTCTGTGCGATATCCAAGCCGCGTCCCCATGAATTCATGTAAACATACCCCTAAGTATTCTTTTTCCTATCCCCAGAGGACTTATGATCTAAGGGGCCATTTCACTAAAGTGCATTAAGTGTTTTGCATCTAACGTACAAAAACTGATGTGCATCAAATGCAAAGCCTCCATGGTAACTGTCAGGGGCGTGGCTAGCATGTTCCCGACAATACATGGATGAGTACCCTGATGCACAGCACTATCGCTGTGAGTGCAATTCTCTACACCTACTGTGATGGCATTAGGCAAACCCGCACTAATGGAACATTGCTACACATGACATGTCCCACTGCATTAACTGCAATGCGCTCACCATGAACACTCTCCACCCCATCCCACCCATTTAGCACCCTAATGCGAGTGGCAGTTAGCACATGAATCAGCAAGCGGTAACTGTCATGCCCTACCAAATATCGGTTACCATTGGCCCTTGTGCACAGTTACCATACACAAAACAGGTTAGCACACTTTAGTAAAAGTGCCCCTAAGTTTGTAACTGAGGAAACAAAGGGTTAAATGACTGCCCAAGATATCCTGAGTAGACCCTTAAAGGCTGCAATATGGCAAAACTAAAATATCCAGAGATATTCACATCCCAGGAACTTCAAAACAGGGAAGCATACTATCAAAGAGTATGAAATAAATTCTGGACCATGCAGATCAGTAAAAGAAGGGTGCAGGGGCTGTAAATACCAAGGATCCATCCTACAATGTTCAATAATGTGTTAATATACTGTATGTGTTATAACACTGTAAAGTATGACAGTTTCTTAAAAATATATTAGCTCTATTTTCCTTGGTTTACACTTTACATCATCCACTTCTCCCACACTTACTAAGTTTTGTAGTTTGCCTTGGTATTTTCTACAGCAAAATAACAATTTATCAGTTTTGACGCTTCAAGGCTTTCTTTTGCATTAAAGTTGATAAGGTTGCCTATAGTAACATATTAACAGTCTAACACCTGGAATTCAAACTGTTGTAAATGAATGCCAATTTTTTGTTATCTAAAAGCTATTTATATACCTTAGAGGTTTAAAATATGATGGAATAATTAAAGAATCAAAATCTTGATATAATGTGTTAGGTCTTAAGAAGATTCTCTATTGAAATATATATATGGAAGACAAATGTCATTGTCGTCACTTTCCTGCAAGGTCCACGATACTTTTGCCCACGTACTCTGCACCAGATTTCAAAGTAAAAGTCCACGTGTAAATTGACCTTTGAAAATTACTATGGGCAGAAAGTAAACACGAGCCTAAGGAATTACTTTTTCTGGCTTGAATTTATATAGAAAATAACACTGATTAACCGAAAATTACTACTACTACTTATTTATATAGCGCTGCAAGGTGTATGCAGCACTATACAGACATGAAAGAGACAGCCCCTAAGAGCTTACAGTCTAGTCAAGGCACACAACAACAACTGGAGACTAGGATATATCTAGGGGAATGGTAAGGAAATCTAATCTGTGTACCTTCTTTTGCAGTCCTGCTCAAAACATGCCCTTGGAAATACCTCTACCTCAAGTGGCTAGAAGTATGAGCACAATGAAACACCAATGTACACTTGTAGGCATATAGAGGAAAGAATAATTTCAGACAATTTGCGTAAACTCAAAGTTGAAAAGGTCTTCATTTTTCCTATTCATTTTTGTCAATTATATGGACTTTAATTTTTTGGACAGCAGGGAGGGAAGGGCATTTTGAATCATGATCACATAGAATACTATGCCAGAAATGAAAGAAAGAAGAAATGGTGTTGCATTTATAATTAAGAAGAAACTTGAAAGAACTGTAATGAGAAACAACACAATCAGTGAATTCCTAATTTCTATTCGTCTATGAAGAATGCCCATCAACACAATTATTATAAGAACAAATACATGCTGAAATTGACAGAATATGCAAACAAGAGATCCTGATAGTAATGGGAGACTGGAATGCAAAAGTTGTCAATAAAGAAAAAGGTAAAGTGGTTGGAAAATATGGACTTGGCAACATAAATGAAGCTGGAGAAAGACCAACAAGCTATCCATCTCAAACACCTTCTTCCAGCAACATAAATGGTGACTACAGATGGATTTCACCCAATGGATAGTACAAAAATAAAATTGACTACAAATGAGGAAGTCTACAATGGAAAAGCTTAATAACAGTAACCAAGAAAAAACTGTAGCTGACTGTTATAGATCACCAGCTACTAGTAAAGAAACTCAAGCTAAAGCTGAGAAAGAACAAGCCAATCATGAATTTAGCAGATGACTATCTTGAAAAAGACTGCCTGAAAAATTGATTTGTCACTTTGGATACAACTGATGAGTGCAAGAAAGTTGTGCTCAAAGACAGCAAAAAGTCTCTGCAAAAGGTAAAAAGAAAAATAGACCATAATGGATGACAGAAGAAACTCTGAAAATTGTTCATGAACACAGAGAATCTAAAGCCAGAAGAGAAAGAGGTAATCATGAAACTTAACAGAGATTTCCAATGTGTAGCAAGGTGAGGCAAATAAGAACTATAATGATGCATGCAAGGAAAAAGAATCAGAAACTATCAGAAGATGAACAAGATCAGCTTTCCTAAAGCTATGAGACTTAAAAAGAAAACTCCAACCTCAGATTAGAATGCTACAAAGATCCATGTTGAATGATGCTGAGATGATCAAGAAAAGGTGGAAAGAATACAGAGTCATTTTATACCATAAAGATCAAGTGGATCTACAGCTATTCCAACCTGTATCTTATGAGATCAGGACTGTTGGTGATGAAAGAAGTCATTGAAGCAGCATTGAAAGTATTATCAAAGAACAAACAGCAGGCATACCCAACAAAGTATCATACTTACTACCAAAAGGATAAAACATGTGCCCTTAATTGCTATTTTAACTTGCTAACACTAAATTTTTGTTGGCGCTTGTGCCATTAAGGGTGCATGTTTTATACTTTTGGTAGTAAGTTTCTGTGGATAAGCATTTTTTTTTGTTTTTGGGGTTTTAACACGAAATATCATAGCAATTAGATACAGCTGTTACAATATTTACAAGGTTATGCTGGAAAGTTTGGAAGATAACATTATGGCCAACTGACTTGAAAAGATCTGTGTTCTTACCAATACTGAAGAAAGGTGATCCAACTGACTATGGAAATTATGACACAATAGCTCTGATACCACATGCCAGCATGATTTTAATCAAGGTCATTCAATGGAGACTGCAACCATACCTGGAATAATAACTGCCCAAAATGCAAGCAGGGTTTGGGAAAGGGCAAGGGACAAGAGTCATAATCACGGATGTGAAATGGATCCTTGAAAAGACAATTGAATACCAAAAGGATATCTATATGTGTTTTATTGACTACAGCAAAGCCTTTGATTGTGTAAATCATGAAAAAACCTGGGCCACATTAAGCAGCATGGGTATACTAGAATACCTGATTGATGTAAAGGTTATGCAAAAAAACATATCAAGAAGCAATAATTCAAACAGAACAAGGAGAAACATGGTTTTAGAAGGATCTGGGGACACAAGTCAATAAGGGCCCCTCGGCCCTTTATGACGTGTACCTATTCAAGACAGCATTTGAACTCATCCTAAATGGAGTGGAATGGGTAAACGCTAATCGATTGTTTACTCCTTTGAAAAGTTCAAAGACTAAAGGACACACCATGACGTTACAAAGTAGATCATTTAAATCAAATAGGAGAAAACATCTTTTTCTCCTAACTTGTAATTATGATTTTGAACTCTTTGAGGATCTAGTAAAAACAGTTATTGTAGCTAGGTGTAAGAAAGGTTTGGACAAGTTCCTAGAAAGAAAATGAAAAGACTATCACTAAGGTAGGCCGGGGAAAGCCACTCTTTATCCCTGGGGGTAAGTAACATGGAATGTAGATATTTTTTGGATCCTACTACATACTTCTGATCTGGATTGGCCACTGTTGGAAACAGGACACTGAGCTTGATGGACATTTAGTCTGACCCAGTATAGCAATTATACTCTTATGTGCAGTAGTGCAGATTAATTTTACCCAACACATGAAAGAATTGCAAGCTTAAATTATTCTATTTGTACAAAATGAAGCATCCTAATGAAACCAAACTGGTTCCTCAAACAACTTTCAATGTTAGCATTTTCAAATATTTATAATGTTCCATGTATTTTTTATCCCAGTTTTTGCTGAAAACATTTAATATGTTCAAGCCCTAATTTGCTGAACACCATCTTTAGCATCAGAAATGATTTGCTGTCCCTGCATGAATGCTTTAGCCTGTGATGTGATAACTTCTATTGCCTATCTGCCCAATGACTCTGAATGACAGCCTCATCTAACTTTCACCCGTGTCAGAATATTAATACAACTCCCTCATACAGTCCAAGAAAAGAGTACCATCTAATAAAAGGAAAAAATATTTTTTTCCAGAAGCTTTACTAACCAACATACAATAGTTTCAGTGAAGAAAGTTAACTTTATTTGTAGGAGTTTATTTACTTTGAAGATGTCTCAGTTTTCCATATAGTAACTTAAATAATGCTGCATCTCTAATTGCATTAGCTGAAGGTAATTTTTATAACAGGGTACCTAGTTAAAAGGTGTTTAAAGTGCTTTTTTTAGTCTATTTTATAAAAAAAAAAGCGGGTGCCTACATGTCTTTATAAAACAGTACACACAAAAAAACCTTCACCAGAGAATCTATCATAAATTCTGCAGTTCATACACACACACATTTATTTATTTTTACTGTTTTTAAGGTGCTTCAAGCGTCACCAAGACGAGAGTAACAGCTAAAACTAATGGTAGGAAAAAGCCTCAGAATCACCAGAAATATTAAAGCAGTTCTTAATCCCAAGGCCGCGGGCAGGGTCCCGGCGGCCGATACTAACCGGGTGCGCGGCCCGGCACGGGGACCCTGCGTGCGGCCTGGGTGGCGCGCGCGTCTTTTGAATTGATTGGCTCCCTGGGGTCGCGGCCCCACGGGAGCCAATTAGAGCCTTGGAGGTTGGGGACACGGGGGGGGTTTGGAGCCGAGCAGCCTCCGTGTGGTCAGTCGAGCGGAGGCTGCTTCAGTCCCGGCGTCCCTCCCTCCCTCCCTAACGTTAGGCGGTGGGGGTTTTGGGGTGTTGCAGCTGGGGGTTGGGGGGCGGGATCCCGGAGGTTTCCGGGGTCCGGAGCAGCAGGCTACAATTGGGCGGGGGCGGGGTGCCCCTGACCCTGTCAAACCCTCAGCCGACTTTTGCTTAGCATGGCCAAGTCGGGGAGAGGGGTATGGTAACTTGCCGGGTGGCGAGTTATGGCATTAGCGGTGGCAGGCACTTTGCTGAGGTAGGGCTGGTGCAGCCGGGTGCCGCTAATTGAGGGGTTTGAAAATTTATTGTTGGTTTGTTAAATTGTTATGGCTAATAAAAGCTGCGACCAGTTTTGTTCCATGAAAATTTGGTGTGTTGTTTTTGTGGGGGGGGGGGGGGGTTGTTGTGGAGCGGGTGGGGGGGGGTGTAAGGTAGGGGCCTGGAGCGCCGGGTCCGCCTGCCTCGGTTATAGCCTCTCATATAATTCAAAACCTTTTATCAAATAACAATCAATTATTCTTTAAAATATCCAGTGGTGTACCAAAGGCAGGGCAGTGGGTGCGGCCCACACTTCCCAGGCATGTCTTGCCATGCTGCCTCCAGTGCAGGCCTGACGACTCTTCTCTCCCGGCAAAGTCTTGCAATTGCTGCGATGGGGGCCCTCCCCAGGGGCCGAGAGGGCTGGGAACGCCACTGAAAACATCCACGTGCTAATAGTATTCATATCGCCATAGTCTCAATGCTTTCAATGCAGTATCTACTTATCCTATTCATCGATGTAGCCTCAGAACGGACATTTCTTAATCTGATATTAGCATTTCGATAATTGGATTGGGGATATACTAGGATTCATTCAAACACACCAAAAACATTAACTCGGTTCAAACCTAAGGACACTAAGTCACTTACAAATTAAGGCAAACTACTGCTTCTCAGGCCACTCAATTTGCATAATGGTACTATTCCCTTCAAAAAAACCAGGCATACCACCGAAAAAAACAGTCCAGGGCAAGTAGTCCAAACAAAATTTTATTGATCACACTAAAAAAAGTGATGACAACACACAGGAAATACTTAACCTGACACGGCCCCGGATATTGCCAATCTATATATGTCTAATTTTGATAGCAAATTTTCAATTCACCACCCTTTTATCAACTACATTAAAATGTGGCAAAGATACATTGATGATATCTTTAGGATTTGGGATGGCAAGCATGATGACCTGGAAAGATTCTTTCAATGGATCATTTCTTGTAAATTCAAAATGAAAATTTGGATCCAATCTAGTATGACCGCAGTTTCATATTTAGATATTATTATCAAAAAAGGACCAGATGGCTTTTTGATGGATTTCATCAAAAACTGACAGACAGGAACCAGCTGTTGCACCACGCAAGTTTTCATAATCGTTCAGGCATGTTCTCGTGCTAAGGCTGCTGAATGCACCACTCTCTTCAAAAGGTCCACACGTGAATCCTTGAACAGGATTGTATGTCCCCTCATTTTCTCTCATCTTTCACGTGATATTGCCAATATCATTGAAGACAAGTGGCACATTCTGCAAACTCTTCCCACCTTTGAACACCAACAAATGACTATTGCTCACAAGAGGAATTAAAACCTTTCTTACCAACTGGTTCCTTCAAAACTACCTGAAAAACGTGTACCTCCTCGCCTAAAGGGGCATTTCTATTGTGGGAGATTTTTGGTGTGTGTTCATACTATGTCAGCTAGGAATTTTTATATACATCCTGTCTCTCAGAAGATATTTTTCTTTCAGACGTCTTCAATTGCTCCATTGAAAATGTAGCATATGTCATTGTCCATGCACCCTGCTGTACATAGGCAAGACCAGGAGTGCTGCGTGCACTCATAATTGAACATAGAAGCTGTCTGAAGAGACTATTACTGGATAAACCTCTCATTACACAATGGATGGAGAAAGCCCATCAGATTTCAGACCTTTGTACTCAAAGTTGTATAACCTAATTGGAGAGTCAGGGATATTGAAAGAGTACTACTGCACTTGGAGCAGAGATTCTGCCCTGCGGATAGCAGGGATGAATGTGTGGTTTGGATGTTCAGTCCTCGCTATTCTCAGGGACGAAATTCAGGGCAAAGACCTCCCTGCACGTACAACGGCTTTGTATGGGGGAGCTCTAGACAGGGACAGGAGGGGGTGGGCTGGAGGCGGGACACTGACCACAGACGTACAGGGCCAATTCCAATCATGGCCCTTTATGCCCAGAGGCTGTAGGTTAGATGGGGAATAAGTCTCCCCCTGATGTTGCCTGCCAGCCATGGAGGACACCCCAAAGCAGGTGGGTAGGAGCATGGGTTTCCCTGTTGCCCTATCCCAACCTTGGCAGGACCAATCGGGGATGGGGCAGTGGGGAAAAGGAACTTTAAGAAGCTTGCAGGGAATCGGGGCTCCTGCATGGCACCCCGGGATGCCAGGGCACTGGGCTCCATGCAGGACAGGGAGGAAAATGATTCGGGGAACATCCTGCCTATCCAGGCCCTTTGCCCCGATTTAGCTCCCATGAGGAAATATAGCTCATGCAGGTGCTCTATCAGGTGCAAATCCAACCCATCCAGATTTTGGATGGGCTAGACGTACTCCATTCAGAAATGGCCTCTATGGCCCCCTATGGTTTAAACTGAGATATGGATTTTTCAGTTTTATTGTAATTTCTTAATTGATGCTTATTCTATTTTTATTTTTAATTTTTAATTCTACAGTTCCCCCTTCCCTATTCCCCTCCCCTCTAGTTCCCCTTCCTTTCCTTCCCCCACTCCCCCCTCCTTCTTCCCACTCCCCCTGCACCCTTCCCCTCCCTGTCTCCTCCACTCCCTCCTCCACTCTCCCCTAGCCCTTTTTTTCCACCTTTCCCTCTCCCCTCATCCCTTGCCCCCTTTCCCCTCCCTTCCTATTCCCTTTCCCCTGGCTCACCTTTCCCTTCCCTCCCCCCCTCCGCTTCCCCCTTCCCTCTCGCCTTCTCCCTCCCGGCTCCCCTGCCCTTCCCTCTTCCCCCTCGTCTTCTTCTCCCGCCTTTTAAAAGACAATCAGTATGCTTCAGTGTCTTAATTTATAATGTCCTACCTTTTAACTATACATAGGTATTTAATTTTAGCATCATATTTTATTTTGAATGATAATAATGAAACCCCTCTTTTTTTTTATTTGGTAATAGTCTCAACACAATCGCTCTTTTGCTATATATAGCAATGGGGTCCTCGATTCGACAGTCTGGATGATTGATAACATTGTTTGTCAACTGTTCTTCCATTCATACATATTGTATATAGTTTTTTGGGGGGGATTTTTTTACATATGTTACTGTCTCTACTCAGATTGGTTTTACATCTCAGTCGTCCTTTTCAAACATCATTTATGGTTTTTATATTTTATGTTATTGTGTATGGATTATTTGCAATTCCTGCTTTTTTTATATATACCAATGGAGTTTCTGTAAAAGCTGTTTGGATGCCTGACGATGTTGTTTGATCCCTCATTCAGACATATTACACAAGGACTCTGGACATACCGCCCTCAATTATATTTTTTATACTATGGCCCTCATTCTGATTTGTCTTTCATTTTATTAATTCTCTCCAGATTCCCTTGCCTCCCAAATTTTATACCACATCTGGTATTTTAAGCCCAAGGTTCTTTTATTTCTAAGGTGTTTTATTGCCATTTTTTCACATTTTTAACCTATTTTACCATGGAGGTCATTCTGAAAGTGGGGATGTGCAGCCCCGCAATCCGCCTGTACCCTATTCCCTTACCGGCTCTCCCTATATGTCCTGTGCATCAGGACAGGGAGATCAGGTGGGGCAGGATTGGGGCGAGCGGGGGGCGGGCTAGCCCAGCAGCAAGTACAGGAATGATTCAGGTCACGGCCCTGTACATGCTGCCGGGCTTGCTGGGACGTGCTGTTTTTAAGACCTCAGAGGTGGTATAAGCAGAACAATTTGCCAGATCGGGGCAGGGGAGCCGGGGCCGAGGCTGGGACCGGGTGCACCCCTGCCACCCAATCCTGACCGTGGGAGGCCGGCCGTGGGATGGGCAGCGGGGATTTGAAGGGCCTGAGACATGGATGGCAGGGGGCATCTTAGGGGAGAATGTCCACACAGGCAGAGGGGGTATACCGGGCCATCCTCAGGCCAGATTCTGGCTCCCGCAGGAACATTTTGTTCCCACAGACCAGAATCAGGACCTAACAGCCCCGTCTTCAGCAGGAATGTCCAGACAGCCCGTTTGTCCCCCTCCTGGAATAAGGCTCTATATTTCGAATTATAAAGATTTTACTATTGGTCCCGTACTCATTGCACTGATGTATATTATTTTCTAGCCCAGAGCACAGTTTACAGTTTCCATGGTTATGAAAGATTGAAGCTAGTATATTTTGAGATTGAGTTTTTAGGCTGTTTGGGCAACCACTATTCATTGTTTGTTACCCGTTCTTATTGGTTATTCAAGATTCAGAATACCAAAAAGTTTACTTCACATTGATTGATTTATGTGCTTGTTTCTGTGGTAACCAGAGATTGGTGCCAAAAATGCTCTTAGAAACATAGAAACATGATGGCAGAAAGAGACCACATGACCTATATAGTCTGCCCTTCCTTATAAACTACAATAGTACCCTTTTTACCTTTAGAGATTGTCCAATGTTTTTTTGTCCTCATCTTTACCACTCCACTGGGAGACTATTCCACGCATCTACCACTCTTTCCATAAAGAAATATTTCTACATATTACTCCTGATTCTATCCCCTTTCACTCTCTTCCTTTGTCCCCTCATAGGAGAGCTTGCCTTCAATTCAAAGAAACCCTCCTGTACATTTATGCCACGGAGGTATTTAAAGGTCTCTATCATATCTCCCCTGTCCCACCTTTCCTCTAAAGTATACATATTAAGATCTTTAAGTCTGTCTTCATATGCTTCATAATGAAGACCTCTAACCATTTTAGTAGCCACCCTCTGCACAGACTCCAACCTGCTTATATCCTTCTGAAGGTGCGGTCTCCAGAATTGCACACAATACTCCAAATGAGGTCGCACCAGATACTTATACAGAGGTATTATCACCTCCTTTTTCTGCTGGCCATTCTTCTCCCTATACACCCAAGCATCCTTCTGGCTTTCACAGTCGCCTTTTCTACCTGTTTAGCTACTTGAAGATCATCAGATACAATTACACCCAGGTCCCGCTCTTCTTTTGTGGACAAAAGAACCTCACCCCCTGCACAGTATAGCTCCTTCAGATTTTTGCAGCCTAAATACATGACCCTGCATTTTTTAGCATTAAATTTCAGTTGCAAATTCTAGACCATTCTTGAAGCTTAGCTAGATCCCTCCTTATGTTAGACTCCTTCCTGTGTGTCTATTTTATTGCAGATTTTGGTATCATCCACAAACAAGAAAACCTTACCAGACAGTCCTTCCATACTATCTCTAACAAAGATATTGATCAGAATCAGATTAAGGACATATCCCTGCGATACACTACTGGTAACCTCCTTCTCCTCCTCAGAGTGAGCTCCATTTAACTGTACCCTTTGTTGCCTCCCACCCAACCAATTTCTAACCCAATCTGTAACTTTAAGGTCCATCCCTAGGATGCTCAGTTTGTTTATAAGTCGTTTGTGTGAATGGTGCCAAAGGCATTACTGAAATCTAAATACACCACATATAGGGTTCTCCCTTGGTCCAACTCTCTGGTGACCCAGTCAAAAAAATCTATCAGATTTGTCTGACAAGACCTGCCTCTGGTGAATCTATGCTGCCTCGGATCCTGCAATCCACTGGACTTCAGAAACCTCACTATTCTCTCCTTTAGTAGCCTTTCCAATAATTTACTAACCACAGAGGTTAGTCTAACTGGCCAGTAATTCTCAATGTCATCCTTACATCTGCTTTTGTGTAAAAGGACCACATGTACCATTCTCCAGTCCTCTGGCACAACTCCAGACTCCAAAGAGGCATTGAAAAGAGACAGTGGAGCTCCCCAAGTTCCTCAGTATTTTTGGATGTATCCCATCCAGATCCATGGCTTTGTCTACTTTTAGTTTATCTAGTTCCTCATGAACACAGTGTTCTGGAAATCGTTCGAGATCCCCATGGCTTCTGTTCCTATTTGGGGGTGTTTTCTGAGGTCCTGCTCCTGTCCCTTCATCTGTGAACACAGAACAGGAATATTTGTTAAGCAAGTCTTCCTTATCCTCATCGGTTTCTGCACATTCCTTCCCTGCACCCTTGAGTTTGACAATACCACTTTTGCCTTTCCTCCTCTCACTAATATATCTGAAAAATGTCTTATATCTGCATTTTATTACATTGGCTATTTCTTCTTCTTTTTGTATCTTTGCTTTCCTGATTACTTTGCTAACTTTTATAAGCTTTTCCAAATATAGATGCCTTTCTTCCTCTCTCTGTGATCTCTTGTATTTCATGAAGACCTCCCTCTTTTTTTTTCCACTTTTCAGCTACTTCTTTTGAGAACCATAGCAGTCTCCTTTTTCTTTTACATTTATTTACCTTTCTAACAAAAAAGGGTATGTTTACTAAACCGTCTTAATGTTTCCTGCGCTAGTTGCAGCGATAATGTGAAGGATGCCATATAAGGAGTGGGCGTTCCGGTCTTAAGGTAGCAATCATGGCTTATCGTGCGATAAAGTGTGCTGTGTCCATTATGGCGTGATAGAGGGAGCCGCGCACGTTACCGCGCGTTATCCTTAACTTCGCGTGTTGACCTGCAATCACAGCAATAGAGGTGCAGCACACTGGTTAATACAATGACTGATAAAGCAGGGGTCATGAGTTCAATCCCCCAGTGGGGTTAATGAGTATGGTTGTCTGAGGCATTACCCTTTACTTTAAATCAGTGCTGTCTGAGGCATTTTCTTTTTTAATTTAAATTAGTGCTGCCAGCAAACACACCCTCACAGTGCCGTAACCTAAGGTGCCGCATAAGACGCCCTATAATGCACTCCAGAGGGCACATTATAAAGTGCACTGTCCGCCAAGGCACCTTATAATGTTCCCTACAGGGCGCCTTATAAGGTGCTTTATAGGGCGCCTTATGAGGCACCTTAAGGTTACAGCACTGTGAGGGTGTTTTTGCTGGCAGCACTAATTTAAATTAAAAAAGGAAATGCCTCAGACAGCCCTATCAAATAACACCACTGTGGGTTCAAACCCATTACCTCTGCATCCACAGTCAGTGAAGTAACCAGTGGGCTACATCTCTATAGCTACTAACAAACCCCTGGCTGGCTATAGGAGGCCTGCAGGTCACCACACAAACTGTCTACTGTGGTTACCAGGAGAGGGTTAACCCACCCATACCCATGATGCACTGCACATGCAGATCAGCAGTCTACAGATGATCACAAGATGGGGTAAGCACCCCCACAGCACCTCGGCCTGGTAGGGGGAACTGACCATGTGTGTTACTGGCACAGAATAGCTACAGACGGACACATTGTGGGGGTACTGTGCTCACCCTGAGGGCGAGGTGGGGCGCCCAGCACCAGGTCTGCAGCACCTGGCTTAGCTGAGATAGGCTATGCTGCAGGTTGCCATCAGTGCCAGTGTGTGATAGGTAGTCCTTGCAGACACACCTAGGATACACCTGTGTCCATCTGTAATTCCCAGTCATATCTAACCCTTGTGGACTATGTTGCACCCAGAATAGTGCATATCCTGTGTGGGTGCCATGGTCACCTGAGTTAAGTGAAGGGGGGTGTTTGGACCCATAGGCGGATTATGTAGAACCACCCAACCCGCCATCTGGGGCTCAGGGTGGGGGACAGGATCTCCCACCAACAGATCCACATTCTACATCCCTGCAATGGTGGCAGTAGAGGGGACCATCAACCCCAGTCCTGCTGGGGAACAGGCACCCTACAGGGCAGTCAATAAAGATCTGTACACATTCATAAGGCAATGGCAGACAGACAGTAGGCCTGGAAATGCTCAGCTGCCCCCTACCACTATCTGACATTCTCCAGCAGCTACGCCCTGCAAGGTGTTCCAGCCATACACATACTAACTGCAGACAGTCTGCTAGCTAGTCCATAGTGCATGTTCCTGGAAGAGATGTGCGCATCCAAAACTGGGATGTGAGCACACATACCAAGCATATAAGTCAGTGATTGGGCCCCAGAAAAGAGAACCCATAAATATCACTTGAGAGAAATACTATATAGCACTATGGGGGAACCTAACCATGCCATGGTCACTGCTCTGTCAGGGTGAGAGTGACCTCCCAGCAGGACATGCTGTGGTCACCCTGTCCGTGCAGGTGGTGGCCGGGCACTACAATGTCCGAGCCATTGCCCTATGCCCTGTGCAGATGCATCCTGTCTGGGCCATACCCACAGTACCTTGCTCCTCATTATGCATATTGGCAGGCTAACACTGGAAACAGTGCAAGCAGTGTGGGCTGAGTAAGGTGTACGCAGCCACAACACACTGGATAGACAGACACACTCCCAGACCTCTGCCAGCATTGTGCAAATATAGAGGCTTTTGGCAGCCCTGGCCACCACACCAGTCCTAGGCACAGTGCAGGCATGGCTATGGTACGCAATATTGTTGGGGTCACTCCCCGGGGTGGTAAACACTGTCAGAAACCAAAACTGAAACACACTCCACAGATATCAGAAAGGTTGGTATGATGCAGCTCTATCAGCAAATTGTGCTTAACGTAGGAATTGTTATCTGCCATTAATCATAGCAACCTTTTGATATATGTGTAACGTATTCCCAAGTTTAGGGCGGCATTGCTAAGGTATGCAAGTGCTAGTATTGGGAGATGCTGCTGCATGCAGGGCCCAACAACCTGACTCTCCATGAGGTTTTGGATAGTGGAGCCTGTGGGTGTGGGTGTTTATGCCCCTGTTGGCCGCTGCTCTAGGGCAGAGGTTCCCAACTCCGGTCCTGGTGGGCCAAACACTGTTCGGGTTTTTATGCTGTCCCTGATGAATATGCATGAGATACATTTGCATACAATGGGGGCGGCGCATACTAATGCAGCCCAGGCATATTTATTAGGGACAGTATGAAACCTGAATAGTGTATGGCCCTCCAGGACTGCAGTTGGGAAACTCTGCTCTAGGGATTGCACATGTTTATGGTGTCTATGCTCTGTAGGGTAAAATATAGGCGTTTCAGGCATATTTATTTTATCTGCAATAAAGGTTCCGTCTTTATTACCATGGTTTAGTACTGGGTAAAATATGGGGAAAGAGCTGGTGGGAGCCACAGCTGGGACTTGAACTTGTGACTTTCTGCTCCTGAACACACTGGTTGTGTGTACTGCACCACACTGTTGCCACAGGGACAGTTCATTCCCTGGGGATACCATGACGGTTCGTCAGACAGACCCTGTCTGTTGCATTGCACAGCACCCACCTAAACGGGGCTAGGCCATGGTCTGCTGTGGGCAGATGCCACTGCCCCTTCCACCACTAGCGCCCCTCTGCCACCATGCTGCCATGCCATTATGCTGGTGGTGCTGGTGGTGCGCAGTCCCAGGCCATCCAGTGTGCCGGTAGGCAGCTGCCTATGGTGTGGGTTCTAGGGTAGGGGTGCCTACATGGACATGTGTGCTCCCCCCCCTCGCACCGCCTGCCAATGTTATGTGCCCTTGGGGGTACCTGCTGGGTAATCTCCCCTGTGACACTGTGGGACACACACTCGTGCCCATGTTGGACCCTCGTCAGTTGCTGTCTTGCTGCTTTACAGTTTTGGCATTCCTATGTGCCAACTAGGCATCTGCCTAGCCCGCACTGTGCCCCAGCTGGACCACAGCATGAGCCGCCTGCATTCTATAAATACATTCTGATAGTCCCTATGCTCTGCTTCTCCCTTTGTATTGCACCACCAAAGATTATGGGAGTCATTTTGAAAGCTGAAGTCATGCCATGGATGTCCAAAAACAGGCATAGAGATTACCAAAGCACAGAGATGTCGCCAGAGCCAATTTAGAAGTTGGGTCTGGAGACATCCTCAGTCTGAACAGGGGCATGGTGGACTTAGGGACCTGATCTTAGAAATGTCATGGACGTCTAGCATCGCATCTAAGTTTAGACTTGCTCCAGATACAAGCAGGCAGCTGAAAAGTGCTTGTTTTGGTTACAGAGAAGAAAAAATTCCATCATCCTCAGTACTCAGCACAATGTCAACAAAAGCAATAGTAGGACTGAACTCTGGATGCCCCGTTCCTAGCCCTCTACTCTGATCATTAAGCTGTCCTAGACATTCAGGTGCTGAAATACAGTTTTGGGGACATCTATGGAGATTTATTTTATTTATTTGTCTAGGTTTATATACATCTTTTCTACCAGTCAAAGTGGTGTATATTCAGGTACTACATATATATTTTTCCCTTGTCCCCGAAAGGCTCACAATCAGTTTTTCTTTTTTGTACCTGAGGCAATAGAGGGTTAAGTGGCTTGTCCAAGGTCACAAGAAGCACCTGTGGGACTAGAAACTTCAGTCCTTCCAGCCCAAGGTTGCTGTCCTCTAGCAGGATTTGAACCCCTTGGCCTCTGGCCTGAGGTAACATGTCCCAACCACTAGACCAATCCTCCCTCCAATCTACATTGGGCACATCCATATTTGTGAAATCCTGTCTGCACCTGCTTTTCTTTCCAGATGTTCTGGCTTAGATGTCCCAGATTGCACTTGGACGTCCCTTCTAAACTTCCCCTCCACATGTATATCAGGGGCTTTTATACTGTGTTCGCAGGGTCCTTCCTTTCTCATGAGGGGCAGCCACATTTGATACAGATGCATATCACCGAGTATCATATCCAAACAGAGACCCCCATTAAGAAAACTATCCTTATCAAAAATTAAACCTATGGGTCCACTAACTGCTGTGCTGATCTATTATGGGGCGACAACTGTGCTATCTCAGTTTAGAAGGTTAGTAATAAATGATGTAACCAGGGTATCAGTGTTGATATCATAGAAGACCCAATTTTATCTGGATCAAAGGTTTGGGCTACCAATACTAAATCTAAGGTATTGTCTTTTTCAAAAGTTGGAGCTTGTGCTATTTGGGTAATACCTACTACTAATAATAATCATTTGTATAACGCTATAAAGCATAAGTGCCAACATTGCTGTATAAAAGAAATCAATCTTCATGTTTACAATTGGTTGCATGATCAGGAGATTTAAATCTCCCAGTATAAATAATCTAGACACATCCAAACCTTCAGAGAAAATAGCATCATGAACATGAATCAAATCATATCACCCCAGTGGAGGTCTGTAGAGTAATCAAATGCTGACCTCTAGGCTCTCTATCAATAGCATGTCCTCTCACCCTGGGGTTCAATCTGCTTAAATTTAAGAGCCTTCCTCATGAGGAAAAGTACTCTCCCACCCCTTTTACCAGTATCGGTATCTAGCAACCATGTCTCTGTAACAAAATATCAGGGTTGTGGCCATTAATCACATTTATTTATTTATTTATTTAACATTTCTTATATACTGCCTTTCATGATATCAAGGTGGTTTACATTGAACAAACTGAAATTACATTGAACAGGGCATTATAACTTGGATATAACTATTTACATGGGCAATGAAGGGTTCCAATTATATCATAAGTAATAAGATTCCAGTTATATCATATCAGATATAACTGGAATCTTATTACTGATGGAGCTCACATTAATAAGCATTCATTTCAGATTCATAACAGCCATCACTGAATTGGATGCTAATTTAAACTGTTGAAATGAAGGCAAGTTATACAGTGTTAATGGGTATCCCCCGGTACCCTTATGGATGGGATTCCAATATCCATATTGCCCATATCTTACAATCACAGGTATTCAGGTAGGTTGCCCAAGAATGGGTCCATAACTATAACCATTGCAATAGACTATCAGCAGTAATGTCACCCATAATACCCTGAGATCATTCAAAATCAACATCATTAGAACAACAAAAATAAAAACAAGAGTGCTCATAAACCCACAGGTCATCCCAATATCCACCCTAAGTACACACCAAGGACCACAAAAGGACCCTTTGGCATGGCCCTTTGTTGTGGGTCTGCTGGTGAGGGCCTGCCTGAGACAGGTTCCTTTATAGCACAAGTTTTCAACCCTGTCCTCGGGGAACCCCAGGCCAGTCAGGTTTTCAGGATTCCCACAATGAATATGCATGAGATAGGTTTGCATATTCTGCCTACATGGTATGCAAATCTATCTTATGCATATTCATTGTGGGAATCCGGAAACCCAACTGGCCTGGAGTTCCCCGAGGACAGGGTTGAAAACCTCTGCTTTATAGAGCAAGAACAACCGTTGCTAAGAGCATCCTTTAAGGAGGCAGGGCAAAGGGTTACAGTTTACTGGCAGCAAATTGAGAACATCCTGACTCAACAGTTTCGTTTTTTTACCTAAATCACCTATACAAAATTGTATATGTCATTTTCTGAAGAAATTCTACCTGCATAAAAAGCAGATGTAAATGTGTAGAGGTGTTTGTTTCTGCAACAAGGTGAAAGAACACATGCACATTGTCTTTGCAGACTGGTGCAAAGTTCGCATTAAACGCTGTGTATTCTGTTTCGCAAAATGGTAGGAAATTCATTTTGCTGCTTTGTTTCTGAAAAATAAAGGGGGCCCTTTTACAAAAGAGTGATAATTGTTTGTGCTTACCATGTGCTAGATGCAAAAACTAAGGCAAGAGGGATGGTTGGTGGGTGATGCTGGCATTGATCGAGGGTAGGGGGAGAGCGCTGCTCAGAAGGGATCAGCTATTTTTTTTGTTTCCCATAGCAGGCACAGTATGTGCATTCCTGCTATCATATTCAGTAGTGACCATGTGCTAACTGCAAGCTCTGCCTGTGCCACCCTCCACCCATTCTCTGCCTTGTCCCTCCTTCTGCAGAGGCAAGCAATTACCATGGGAATTAGCGTATGGTAAGTGCCGAGGCCCTGTTGTAACTGTTTCTGTGCGCTAATTCCCATTAGGATTGCTTACTGTACTTTAGTAAAGGGGCCTTAAAAAGATAAAGATCTAATATCAAAGGTAAAAATATTTAATTGTATACTAAGTCTTAGTCTATCTTAGAGGGTTATTGTACCTTAATTTTGCCAATTGATGTTTTTCCTAGTTTCTGAAAACACTGCTATCTCACTAGCATCTGCTGCCTTTGGATCTTGACTCACCTGATCTCCTTTTTCTTTCCCCTTGCTTTATCCCTGCCTACACCTTCTGTGTTTGTCTCGACTAGATTGTAAGCTCTGATGAGCAGGGACTGTCTCTTACATGTCTGTGCAGCACTGTGTATGACTTGTAGCGCTATACAAATGCTCAGTAGTAGTAGTATTAGAATAGCTTGCCTTGAACTTTTAAGACAAACAAGCAAATTCCCTTTACCTTTCCCCTCATTTCCATTGGGGGCAAGTTTCAGGCTGTCTATATCTAGACTAAGTCCATGAGTACTTTTTAGCTGTGAACTTTACCCCCAGTCTCAAAGCAAAGGTATGCATGAATTTTCATATTGAAAGATACTGTGAGTACAAAGTACCCATAGCAGAGGCTTGTTTCATGGAAAATAGCAAAGGATCATTTTATCAGAGGGAACCTAGGATGTGAATGCACAGAGGTGCTTATGTTTCACCCCCTTCACAAAGACAATATGGGCTTCATATTATAACAGGGCACCTATGGGAAATTCCTACGAGGTCATTACTAAAATCTGTTTTATAAAGGCAACAAAGGCACCTATGTGCCTTTATAAAATAGGAGGCCTGAGGTAACTTGCCCCAAACCTTTAGGCCACTCCTCTCTATCTAGTGCTTTCTGGAAAGGTGCCGATACTTATCTACTTATCTGGTTAATAGATTTTCAGTTGGCTCTTATCTGGATTCTAACTGAGACAAGCTTTTCATGTGACTTAAGTTACCCAGATAGGTGCTGACTGAACATCCAATAACAGGTTAAGTTTGGGCACTTATCCGCATACCACCACCACTACCCCCACCACCACCCACTCTGCTTCCAGACGTTCCCTGCACTAGGCCAGATAGTGCCACTGAATATCACAGTCAGCTAGCTGGTCTCTAATTGGCCAATCAGCTAAAAGTATTGAATATTGTTCCCAGAATTAGCCCCAAAAGCCCACAAATTCACACAATTTTACAACTGCTCCAAAGTTGATGTAAACGTATGTTTGCATTAACTTTAGTGATATTTTAGTCATTTATATACATATGTGGCCACATCCAAGTGCAAATGGTCTCCTACAAAATATTGATCAGCATAAAGGTATGCACATTCACGTGAAGATGTGTACAAGGGCAGAGCATTGGCTGAATGTGGTAAATAAAACACACTTTATTCAGGGGCGGGGCCATGTGCGGAGACTTGGTGTGGGGCCTCATTTGCATAAAGAGCCTCATTTGCATAAATATTTGCATAATGCTACCATACACTAACTTTTAGTAAACATGCCTCTTAATGAGTGTATGGATAAAGAAAGACTAAAAGATTTCTACATTACTATAATACAGTGCCAACTGCCAGGCACATTAGGAACTACTACAAACACTGCCCATTTAGAACCCATAGCAAACCCGCCGTATCCTAACAGCACTACCAGAACTCACAAAGCACCAGACCCTACCTATCAAAAGGCAACACTGCAAATATTAAGCCAATAGATTTCAGAGAACAACAATACATGACCTACTGGGGAAGAGAACAAGTGGCAATGTCAAATAGGAATTACTCATACATAAACAGAATACCTCAGCTCAGTTACACATGCAGAACATAGACCATCACCAAACAAGGAATCACAATTTAGAAACAGGAAGACAATAATTAAACTGGGAACCCCAAAAGCCAAACTTGGAATGTATAACACTGCAGAAATAAAACTATAAATTAATTCACTCTTGTACTAAACAAAGCGCAGACGTTAATGATGCACATTTCCCAGAGCTGACATATTCCAGTTAATAAATTCAAAATAAAGAGATATCTTTCTACCTTTTCTGCATTTCTTTTTCAGTTGCAATTGCTCCAGCCACTTTCTTCTGGTTTCTTCGTGTCTTCTGCTAACTCTCCATCGTCTGCTGTCCATGTCCTTTCTTCTCTCTTCTAGTTCTTTTCCATTCTCTCTCTACATCTGCTTTAACATACTAATCTTTCTCCTTTTGCTCTTTCCTCATTCCTATTTCATCCACTCAAATTTTACCCCTCCATCCTCAATCCCCAACTACTCTCCCAATACCTGGCCAATTGTAGATTTTTCTTCCCTCCCACACAAAATATTTTTCCCCTCTCCTTTTCACTCTCCCAGCCCCATCCCATTCTAATCCTCCCCCAACATCAGCTCCCTTCTAGGCCCTGCATCAGCCCATTTCCAGTCCTTGCCCCCTCCATCAGCCCATTTCCAGTCCTAACTCCCCCATCCATTTCCAGTCCTATCTGAGTCCCTCCATCAGCCCATTTCTAGTCCTTTCATAGCCCCACCATTAGCCCATGTCAAATCCTAGCTCCCCTCCACTCAGCCCATTTCCATTCCAAGCCTCCGTCCCCATCAGCTATTTGCAGTTCAAGCCTCCCCTTCCACTCAGCCCTTTTCCAGTCCTAAGCCCCCATCAGCCCACTTCCAATCCTAACCCCCCCATAGCCCATTACCAGTCCTAACCCCCATCAGCCCACAGCCCATTATCAGTCCTAACCCCATCAGCCCACCTCAAGTCCTAACCCCCCCCATCAGCCCATTTCCAGTCCTAGCCCCCCCCCCCATAGCCCATTGCCAATCCTAACCCCCCATCTGCCCATTTCCAGTCCTAACCCCCATCACCCCATTTTCAGTGTTAGCCCCCCTCATAGCCCATTACTAGTCCTAACCCTCATCACTCCATTTTCAGTTTTAGCCCCCCATAGCCCATTACCAGTCATAACCCCCTCCATCAGCCCATAGCCAGTCCTAATACCCCTCCCCCCCATCAGCAGAATTAAACAAACAAAAAAAAAAGCTGGCTGCTGCCGCCGTTGCAGCAGCAGGATCAAGTGTCCGCAGGGTCCCCCCTGCCCGGCAGAGTCCTCCCTCCCTCTCGCGCTGGCTTTCAGAGCCGCGAAGGGAGAGTTTCTCCCTTGTAGCTCTGTTAAGCCCGCTGGGGCTGATGGGAAACAGACATTTCCTGTTTACCATCATCCCTGGGCCCCAGTAGGCTTAAAAGAGCCGCAAAAAGAAAACTCTCCTTCCGCGGCTCTGAAAGCCAGTGCAAGAGGGAGGAGATGCAGGGAGGGAGGACTCTGCCGAGCAGGGGGGGGGTCCTCGCGGACACTAAATCCTGCCACTGCCACGGCAGCAACCAGATTGTTTTTTTAAAATTTACCTATGCAGAATGTTCTTTACGCGGGGCCCTGTGCAAAAAACATTCTTGCTCAATGGACTCTCCTCTTAAGCCACTACTCTAACCATTATGCTATTAGATGTCTTCATTCTGAAATGGGGACATCTATATAGACTTTTGATACACGTGTATATTGGGCATTTCCACATTTCTGATATCGTGCCCGAGCTTGCATGTGCCTGCTTTTTGATCCCAGCGTTCTGGCTTTGACATCCCAGATAGCACTTGGATGTCCCATTGTTAAATGTGTCTCATTGTGTCTTATTATACATACAGAAATGTAGCATAATGTCATCTCTGCTCTATCCAGACTACACCATTGTGAAGTCCTACATGCATATGCAGTATTTTTTAAGCATGTATGCAGTTGCAGTTTTATAAAATTCCCTTTGTGCATGCAATGTTGGCTTTTAGGGGGCATGCAAGCAAATTTCATTTCATTTGTTTTCCTTTTGTTTTGTGTTTTATTTTTTATTTTATTTTCAGGGCAATTTTGTTAATTTCCACTGTTACTCAACGGTGCACACTGTTTATCAATGGGTTCATTATTCTTCAATACGTTCCTATTGAGAGCTTCCTTAAGCATCTATTGAACAATACTGAGCACTATGATTTAACAGGTGCCTGCTGAAAAAAAAGAGGCACCTATTGAACTCTTGAATAGGTGCCTATTGGGCAATAATGTGCACTATTAATGAAAAGAGAAAAACCTGAAATTTCTAGTTTTTCTGTTGTTTCAGGTTAAAAACAATACAAAATGACATGGGAGATGCCATTTCTATTTCAGATGTCATTTTAAATGAATGAGCATCCCTAACATGCAAAAAGGTTTCATAAAATAACCTCCTACAGTAGTAATTTTATAAGGATGTTTCTATATGTAGGATCTATCAACACACAAATGCTAGTATTTTAGTCATTTATGTGCATATGCGGCTACATAAGCACATAAACGACCTCCATAAAATACCAACCAGCTAAAAGTAATCATGCTAATTGCATGGCATGTACTTTCATTTTAGGTGTGCACAGGGGTGGACATTGGGCAGAGAATGGGCGGTATAAGCAAGTACAACTTTGACTAAAATGTGCTACTTTACACATGTACTTGCCAAATGTAGGTGTGGTCAATTACACCAGCTCTAAGGCTGATGTAAGTGACTGCACTTAATTTGAGGTGCAATTTCTGACCCTAATACCAATATTTTATAAAGTAGACACTTACTTAGGCACTATTTTATAAAGAAAAGAAAGTAAGCATTAGGGATGTGCATTGAGGGATCATTTGGGCATTTGTTTGGGTACCCAAAAATTAAAAGTATTAAAACTTAATTTTAAATGAAGGCTAACCAACGTTTTTTTTTTATCCTGCACTTCCCTAGAAGACACCTTCTTTCACACTTAAAGTGTCTCTTTAGGACATTTTCCACTATGGAGGTCATTTTATAATGAGCTACATAGTAACATACAGTATATACAGAGTAACATACTATATTTATTTAATAGGTTTTCTATACCACTTTATCCTATGGTCAAGGTGGTTTACATTGAAACAAAACTTGATATGTTGTAATAGAGAAATGAACTTACATAGAAACATATAAATGTGATGCCAGAAAAAGACCACATGACTTATCTAGTCTGCCCTTCCATATCAACAACAGTAGTCCCATTTTTTTGAATTCCAATACTGTTCTCATCTCTACCACTTCCACTGGGAGACTATTCCATGCATGTACCACTCTTTCCATAAAGAAATATTTCCGCATATTACTCTCGAGTCTATCCCCTTTCACCCTCATCCTATGTCCCCTCGTAGCAGAGCTTGCTTTCAACTGAAAGAGGCTGTCCTCCTGTGCATTTATGCCATGGAAGTATTTAAATGTCTCAGTCATATCACCTCTATCTACAATATCACTATCAAAGATGTTAAAAAGAATCAGACCAAGGACATATCCCTGCGACACACCACTGGTAACCTCCCCCTCCTCAGAGTGAGCTCCATTTATCTGTACCCTTTGTCACCTCCCACTCAACCAATTTCTAACCCAAGCAATAACTTTAGGGTCCATCCCCAGTGTGCTCAGTTTGGATAACTTGATACATTGTAACAGGACAAAGAACTTAGAGGAGTTAATATAAGAGGAGAATGATTATTATGAGGGGGAGGGGAGGGGAAGGGGATTGGTGGGAGGAGAACATTGCTTATGGGGGGATAGAGTGGGCGGGGAAGGGGATGGGTAGGGGGCGGTTGCATGAAGGAATTATATCTTGTCCTTAGTGAAGTAGGCTGTAAAGAGATGAGTCTTGAAGGACTTTCTGAATGCCAGTAGATCCTTTGTGGCCTGGAGTTTGTACGGGATCAAGTTCCAGAGAGAGGGTGCATATAGGGAGAATGTGGGAGTGCTGGATCTGTTGAAGAATGCTGGGGTTGTTAGTGTGCTCTAGGCACTGGTTCTTGTGCAGTTATCTTTGGTCTCATGTATTATTTTTTGAAGGTGAGTAGCTGATAGGCAATTGCGAATCTTGAAAACTCTAAGGAAGGCTTTAAATTTTGTGCATTCGATGACGGGTAGCCAGTGAAGTTGTTTGAGCAATGGAGTTATGTGCTCAGTTATGCTGGCACTGCAGAGGGTATGTGCTGCTGTGTTGAGGGCTAGCTGAAGCGGTTGGACTGTTTTTTTAGGTAGGCCTTGGAGGATGAGGTTGCAGTAGACCAGAAGTGGGAAGATGAGAGCTTGAAGGATTGTTCGGACGTTTTGTCAGGTTAGGAGAGGCTTGAAATGTTGTACAGTCTTGAGTTTATAGTATATGCACCTGGTGATGTTTCTTATGTGGGCAGAGAATGTTAGGTGTTGATCAAGGGTAATACCTAGGTAACGCATCTCTCGTTGTACATGAATTTCGGTGCCATTTCATTTTATGGTGTCTGACAGGCTGAAGCAGCTGTCTCTGGTGATGCAGTTCTTCTTAATCAACTGAGAGTGCACGATTATACTATTCTCAGCTGTAATAGGGACAGAAAAAGAGGTGGAGGTGTACTTGTAATAGCTAAAACTAACCTCAATCTCTCTTCCACATTACTTGATAAGCATGATGGAATAGATATCCTCAGAATAGAGAGTCACACCATGGCTATATGCCTTATATATAGACCACCAACAATTGATATGCAGAGCCTAGACACTATCCTTGAGGTTGCATGTAACTCCTCTTTGAGGAAACCTTATGTTATTTTAGGAGATCTTAACCTTGCTTCCCTATCAAACATCCAGGAACAATCCTTCCTTGAAGCAATGGAAGAAATGGGTTATAGACAAATAATTACCCACCCTACTCACTGCAAGGGCAACATCCTAGATCTAGTATTCCTCCCTTCTCTCTACACACAATTACCACAATATATTCCACCCACCATGACTCAAGTTCCATGGTCCGACCATTTCATGATACATTGCTCTCTCCCGTTCCAACACGCCATCACAGCACATACCAATAACAAACCCATAGAGCAAAGATTCCGCCAGTTCAACAAGGAAAACTTTATTGAATCACTCGTCACAAAGCTAGACAATGACTCAAACAATCTCAATGATCTAGTATCAAATTGGAACTCTGTTATAGGGGAGGAAGCTAAATCTTTGCCATCAAATAAAAGACTAAGAAGAAACTCATCTGAGAAATGGTTCACTTCAGAACTTAATATGCTAAAGAAAAATCTTAGGAAATTGGAAGCTAAATGGCGCAAATCAAAAACACCTGAACTTAGAGCACAATACTTCACAAACCTCAAAACCTATAAGGAAGCTATAAATACCGCTAAAAGGCTGCACCACACTAGAACATTATCAAAAGCTATCAACCGACCAAGAGAGCTTTTCCAGATTATTAAATCTCTATCCAAAGTTCCTGATCCCACTGTGAACAAAACACCAATAGACCCCCAACTCCTAGCAAACCATTTTGCCAGCAAGCTTAAACACAATATTCGTTCAGGCTCTACCATAATATCTACCACAACAAATATCTCTGAATGGAGCTCATTCCACTTAATCTCAAGCAAACAACTTTTAGAGATAATATCAAATCTCAATACTACCACCTCACTACTCGATCCTTGCCCAGTGTCATGGATTAAGGCAGCAAAATCTGAACTTGCTCCATACATTCTTAAAATAGTAAATCAATCTCTACTCCAAGGCCTCATGCCAGACGACCTTAAATATACAGCAATACGCCCTCTACTAAAAAATAAAACTCTTAACAGTAACGACCCCGCTTCCTACCGACCTATAGCCAGTATATCCTTCCTAGCTAAAATCATTGAGAAAGTAATTCAGATACAGTTGCAAGACCATATTGACACTAACTCTCTTTTAGACAAACATCAGTACGGTTTCCGCCCTTTTCATGGGGTAGAAACGTTACTTGTATCCCTATTTGACTCATTAATTCAGGGCATGGATGATACTAAGCAGGCTTTCTTGCTAGTTTTCCTTGACATTTCTTCAGCTTTTGACAGTGTGAATCACAAAATCCTCTTATCCAGGTTATCGCAATTAGGTTTAAAAGAGAAAACACTTGGCTGGTTTAAATCTTACATCTCTAACCGTTTCCAATATGTCCAAATTGACCATTCCCCTTCTCTACCATTCCCACAAGAGCGAGGTATCCCACAAGGATCATCTCTCTCGGCTTTACTTTTTAACATTTATCTCCAACCCATCTGCACAATCTTTAAACGTCACAATCTAAAATATTTCATCTATGCAGATGATATCATGTTGTTCACCCCCCGTGACGTAGCGAACCCTAATTACGATGTAATTGCATCTTGTATCACTGAAGCTGAACAGAGGCTACGCTCAATTCATATGGATATAAATTTCAAAAAGACTGAAGCACTTTTTGTATCCAGAAACTCTAATTTCACCCCCCCCCCATCTGTTGTCAATCTATTGGACATTACCTTTCCAGTTAAGTCCGAAGTAAAATACCTAGGAGTTACACTGGACAAAGCCTTAAGCATGACTTAGCACATAAAACAGACTGCCAAAACTATATTCTTTAAACTCAGAACCATCCAACATCTCAGACCACTCATTGACATTAACGACTTCAGATCAGTTGTCCAGGCCTTGATAATGCCACACATAGATTTCTGTAATGGATTACTACAAGGTACATCTAAGAAGAATCTACTCATCCTCCAAAGAGCCCAGAATGTTACCGCTAGGATTATTTTTAAAGCCAAACTATTTGACCACATCTCTCCAATTTTATATGCCCTCCACTGGCTACCTATCCACAGCAGGATACAATTCAAAACACTAATCACCATTTTTAAACTCGTCAATGATATAGCCCCTTCACATCTATCAACATTAATCAAGTCCCCCTCAGAAACTAGAATAAGAAGAAGAGCAAACCTCAACACACTTCTAATTCCCAACTCTGTGAAAAAGCTGAAACAGATAACAACTAATACTGCCTTTTCTTACTACGCCCCCTGCCAATGGAACAAATTACCTTGCAATCTGAGAACGCTTAAAGACCTTAGTTCCTTCAGGAAAGAACTAAAAACATACCTGTTCACCCAACACTTTCAGGACCTACACTTGAGCAAATGGCACAAGATTACGCAACCCAAATATCACAAGCATACCCAACCTAACTCAAAACCCATTTTCCCATGCTTCACTCATACTGAGTGTTAGTCAGTAAATAATCTCTCCAACTGTTGTTGAAGTCCACACTTCAGTATGACTAATTTCGCCCAACCGACTGTAAACAGTTAATACAAATAATCTCTATGACTGTTGTTGAATTACATACCTCAGTATGATTATTTCTCCCTCAACCAATGTAGATAGTTAATTTGTTTATAATTATGTTAAGTTCTTATGTAAATAATTTTTCCACTGTTAATTTTCCACTGTCAATGTTCCATGTAAGTTTAATGTTAATGTTTTGACATGTTCTCTGTAAACCGCTTCTGATCTCTGGAAGGGGCGGTATAAAAAAACGCACAAATAAATAAATAAAATAAATAAATATATAGCTTCAGTTTAATGATGTTCATGGTCATAGTAACATAGTATATGATGGCAGATAAAGACCAGCATGGTCCATCTATTCCACCCAGCAAGGTGGCAAGAGTAGGTGCGCCTGCAGCTCCATGCAGGTCACCCCTCCCCATGCCTTTGTTTAGGGGGGTACCAAACACTCCGTGCAGGTCACCTCTACTTGTTCAGAATCAGAGACAGTTAAGTTTATTTTGATTTTATCCAGTTTCTATAAAGGGATCCACTATGTCTGTCCCATGCCATTTTGAATTGTCACTGTATTTGCCCCCACCACTTCCATTGAGAGGGCATTGCAAGCATCCACCACCCTTTCAGTGAAAAAGTATTTCCTGATGTTGCCTTTCAGTTTATCCCCCATGCAGCTTCATGTTATGCCCTCTAGTATTACAGCTTCCCCATCTTTGAAAAAAGGTTTGTTTATTCATTAATACTCCTTAAGTATTTAAAGGTCTGTATCATATCTTCCTTGTCCCTCCTCTCCTCTAGATCATACATATTTAAGTCTTGGAGACTCTTTTCATACGTCTTCTGGCACAGGATCCAAATCATTTTGGTCGCCTTCCTCTGAACCGTTTCCAGTCTTTTTATATCCTTTGTGAGATATGGTCTCCAAAACTGAACTCAATATTCCAAGTGAGGCTTCACCAGCGACTTGTACAGTGGCATCAGTACCACCGTGATTTGACTGTGGTGAAGCATTCTGTTAAGTTTGTGATGTCCGGGTTCAGTGTATTGATGAGTGCATAGATCATGACATCATCAGCATATATGTGGTAGAGGACACTTAAGGTTTGTATGATAGTGCAGATCAGCTGTATGAAGATGTTGAATACTGTAGAAAGGGTGGATCCTTGGGGGGGGGGGGACTCCTTGGGTTTGAGTATATGGTCTTGACCTTGTACAGCCTGATTTTACCTGTTTACCAGTTTGACAGATAGGACTTGAATCAGTTTAAAGGGATCCATGTTAGTTCTATTGCTTGCAGTCGTTTGATGAATAGGGCATGAGGTACGGAGTCGAATGCTGCCTTGATGTCAAGGAATACAAGTAAGTAGCTGGTATGTGGTTTGTCTCTGCCTGTTATATTCCAGTATCTTGGCCATAAATTGAAGACTAGCTAATGATCTGTAGGATGCTGGATGGTTGATGTCGTCATTGGTACCTTTTCTTATTGATCAGATGGAGGCTAGTTTGAGCTTGGGTGGTACGTATCCATGCTGTAGAGAGAGTTGTGTGATCTTGAGGATTGTCGGTGAGAGTTCTTTTCTGGCTATCTTGATCCAGCTGACTGGACAAGGGTCAAGAGGGCATGTGGTTGTGTTGATGCTGGAGATAACATCTTCTATGTGCCTGTGTGTCACTGTTGAAAATGTCATCCAAGTATCCTGAGGTTCCAGCCAATCTGGAGTTGTAGTGTTAAAAGTGGGGGAGGTTAGAGTTTGGAAGTAGTCAGCTATCTGCTGTGAGGCCAGATTTATACCTTCTTTTGTGAGAGACTTGACTATATCAAAGAGTTCTTGAGGGCAGTTAATATATAGAAACATAGAAATATGATGACAGAAAAAGACCACATGGCCTGTCTAGTCTGTCCTTCCATATCAACAACTACAACAGACCCCTTTTACCTTTAGAGATCCTCTGCGTTTGTCCAATGCTTTTTTGAATTCAGTTACTGTCCTCATCTCTACCACCTCCACTGGGAGACTATTCCACGGATCCACTACTCTTTCTGTAAAGAAATATTTCCGCATATCACTCCTGAATCTATCTCCATTCACCCTCATCCCATGTCCCCTCATAGCAGAACTTGCTTTAAATTGAAAGAGACTCTCTCCCTGAACATTTATGCCACAGAGGTATTTGAACATCTCAATCCTACCTTTCACCTAAGGTGTACATATTAACATCCTTAAGTCTGTCCTCATATGCTTTATAATGAAGACCACTAATCATTTTAGTAGCCACCCTCTGCACCGACTCCATCCTGTTCACATCCTTTTGAAGGTGCGGTCTCCAGAATTGCACACTATACTCCAAATGAGGTCACACCAAAGACTTATACAGAGGCATTATCACCTCCTTTTTTCTGCTAGCCATTCCTCTCCAAATGCACCCAAGCATCCTTCTAGCTTTTGCCATCACCTTTTCTACCTGTTTAGCTACTTTAAGATCATCAGACACAACCACGCCTAGGTCCTGCTCTTCTTTAGTGGATAAAAGTACTTCACCCCCTATACTATATTGCTCCCTTGGATTGCTGCAGCCCAAATGCATGACCTTACATTTTTTAACATTAAATCCCAGCTGCCAAATTCTAGACCATTCTTCAAGCTTAGCTAGATCCCTCCTCATATTATCTACACCTTCCTGGGTGTCTATTCTATTGCAGATTTTGGTATCATCCGCAAAGAGGCAAACCTTACCCGACAGCCCTTCTGCTATATCACTAACAAAGATGTTAAAAAGAATCGGACCAAGGACAGATCCCTGGGGCACCCCACTGGTAACATCCTTCTCCTCAGAGTGCGCTCCATTTACCTGTACTCTTTGTCGCCTCCCATCCAACCAATTTCTAACCCAAGCAGTAACTTCAGGGTCCATCACTAGGGTGCTCAGTTTGTTTATAAGTTGCCTGTGAGGAACAGTGTCAAAGGCTTAACTGAAATCTAAATACACCACATCTAGGGGTCTCCATCGGTCCAACTCCCTGGTCACCCAGTCAAAGAAATCAATCAGATTTGTCTGACAAGACCTGCCTCTGCTGAATCCATGCTACCTCGGATCCTGTAATCCGCTAGACTCCAGAAACCTCACTATTCTCTCTTTCAGCAGCCTTTCCAATAATTTATTCACCACTGAAGTTAAACTAACCGGCCTGTAGTTTTCAACCACATCCTTACTTCCGCTTTTGTGTAAAGGCACCACATGAGCCTCTCTCCAGTCCTTTGGCACAACTCCCGACTCCAACGAGGCATTGAAAAGGTCAGTCAGTAGAGCTGCTAGAATGTCCCCAAGCTCCCTCAGTATTCTAGGGTGCATCCCATCCGGTCCCATTGCTTTGTCTACTTTAAGTTGAGCTAGTTTCTCACAGTCTTCTGAAAATTGTTCAAGATGTCCCTCACTTCTGTTCCTGTTTGTGAGTGTTTTCTGAGGTCCTGCTCCTGGTTCTTCATCTGTGAACACAGAACAGAAATATTTGTTAAGCAATTCTGCTGTATCCTTATCAACTTCTATATATTCCTCCCCTGCACCATTGAGTCTGACAATACCACTTTTGCCCTTCCTCTTCTATCTAACATATCTGAAAAATGTTTTATCCCCCCATTTTATTGCATTGGCTGTTCCCTCCTCCTTTTGAATCTTTGCCTTTCTGACTACTTTGCTAGCTTCTCTAAGTTTTTCCAAATATAGATGCCTGTCTTCCTCTCTCTGTGATCTCTTGTATTTCATGAAGGCCTCCCTCTTTTTCTTCACTTTTTCAGCTACTTCTTTTGAAAGCCATAGCGGTCTCATTTTCCTTTTCCTTTTATTTACCATTTTAACAAAAAGGTTGGTTGTCCTTAAAATATCCCCTTTCAGTTTTGCCCACTGTTTTTCTACATCTCCCAGCTGTTCCCATCCCACTAATGACTCCCAGAGGTATAATTGCAATTATTCATAATTGCAATGCATAATTGCAATTATTCATAATTGCAATGCATAATTGCAATTATTCATAATTGCTATGCATAATTGCAATTATTCATAATTGCAATGCTTCACAGCTTCATTGTGATTGGTAGCTCTTAGTCATCTGGTGTAAGTGACGTCAGATGCCGAGAAGGCAATAGCTATAAGAACCCTTACTTCGGTTCATTTAGGCACAAGCTCTATGATTCTGCATCAAGGTTTTGCCAGTTTCAGATGGCCTGAAGCAGGGTTGGATGATTTCTGAAGACGACCCGAAATGTGTAGCACGTTGCTTTTGATATTCTGGCACATTATCTTTGAAAGATCATTACCTGAGCTAAGTGCAAAAAGTTTTATTTTTACATTTAATAAAAGGGAGGCGTCGCGGTGGTGTGTGGTTATTTTTCCACTCACTTTGACGACTAACTCCAACAAAAAAATAAAAATAAATACAGGTAGGTTGGGGTTCCTACATATGTTGAAATTTGGTAGATTATTGCTTCTATTAGTGTGTCAAGTTGGTCAGGACTAGCACTGGGTGATTGGTAGGCAAGTAGGATGATTATGTTGCTATTTGTGATTGTTATGGTGTCTAGCCCTTTGTTAGAGGTCTTGGTGAGGGTGCGGGTTTTCTTGGCTAGGATAAGTACACCTCCTCCTCTATGTTGCATTCTTGGAGAGTGCAAAAGGTTGTAGTCATGTGGCGTCAGCTGATTCAGTAAGACATTATCTGTTTCATTAAACCATGATTCAGTGACACATAGGATGTTTATTTTGTTGTCCAGTGAGAGGTCTGTGAGGAGCTGGGATTTGTTATGTGCTGATCTGGCATTGAGAAGAATGCAGTTCAGTTGGGAGGTGTTATGTGTGTGTCTATGTGTAGATGGTGTGTGTGTGTGTGTGTGTGTGTGCGTGCACCTGTGTTTTAATTTGTATGATGTGTTGTGTGGCTCTTGGTTTGTTTTTGTGGATGATGTGCGGTGGTAGGATGAGTGGGTATGGGTAAGGGTGTATGATAGGCAAGAGAGAATAAGTGGGGATAAGAGCTGAGGTGGTAGTGAGAAGTGTGGTGAGGCAGAGAGCAAGGAGAATGGCCAGAGGAGCCTTAACTCTGTTGTTACTGAAGTCCACTAGAATGGTTGATGAAGTTCAGATGAGGTGCTATACTCTGTGTCTGAGGAAGCTTATCAGTTTGGAGGGGGGCTCTGGGTTGTTCTGTGGATATTCTTGCACTTGGAGCTTGGCTGGTGAGGTGTTGCCATTGTTGATCTTCGCTCTCTGTTTTGTGGTGGAGCTTGTTCAGCGAGGCCCTCATGTGGGTATGCCTGGAGGCAATTCAATTTAAAATATTCCTGGCGGGTTGATTGACCTTGTGGGGGCGATCAGGGAAGGCTTTCCTTCCCATTCACTTCCCTGATGCTGATCAGGCTGTCCAGTGGCAGTATGACAGCAGATAAAGTGTAGTTACTCACCTGTAAAAGGTGTTTTCCAGGGACAGCAGGAATCAGTCCTCACATGGGTGATGTCAGTGCAAATGGAGCCCTCAGGGAAGCATCTCCCCAACTTTCAAAGAAAGCCCTTTGGGAGATGCCACCACACATGCGTGGTCCCCTTCCTGCCCAAGGGTGCCATCTTACTCAGTGAGATGACATAGCTAGAGCCAACAAAAGAAGATGGCAAAAAAGTACAGCAACTTCATGGGGATGAGGGAGTGTTGTGAGGATTGATTCCTGCTGTCCCCGGAGAACACCCATTACAGGTGAGTAACTACTCTTTCTCCAGGAACAAGCAGGAAGTCAGTCCTCACATATGGGACTCCCTAGCTACAGGCTACTGAAAGCCCATAGAGAAAAAACACGGTCACCCTCAAGGGGAGCCGTGAGCAGCAGCATTGAGTCTGCAGATACAGACTGCAGTAGGACCCATGTGTCCGATGGGAACCAATGCTCTGGTAGCCTGAACACAGAAGGGTTGGAGGATAGGAGTTGCCTAGACCCGGAAAAAATTAGAGAGCATGGCCTGGCTGAAGGTGCTATCCTGTTGGGACTCCCTCTCCAGGCAATAATGAGCTGCGAAGGTATGGCCTGAAGACCAGGTGGTGGCCCGGCAGATGTACAACATTGGGACCGAACACAAGTTTGCCACAGAGGCCGTCATGGCCCTGACACTGTGTGCCATGGTCTGGCCATCCAATGTGCACCCAGCATAGGTGAGGGTGATGCAGTCCACCACCCCGGTGGACAGGGTTCACTTGGTCACTGCCTCCCCCAGGACCCAATCTGGGGTCTCTATCACTGACAGCATGACATCTGAAAGGGTAACCTTAACCCCTTTCAACCCCTCAGGGGAAGTGGAAGAGAACCTGCTGGTCTCCTGTAAGACATCCACCAGGAGGGCTTATACCTTAAATGACACAGGTTCTCGGTATGGTGTGTGCAGAGCAATGGGTGAGCCTCTTCTCCTACATGGTGCAGCTGATGCTTCAGTACCTTCTTAATCTCTAGCAATCCAGGCTCAAATCAAATTCTGTCAGAGTGCACCTCAGTGCCCTGGCGGCACACCACCACCCTGTCGAAGGCAAGCCCCTCTCAGCTCAGCCTCTGGTGACCCACTATCTGACGGGGCTCCTGCTGTCAAAACCCCCCATATGCCCTCTGGCAACAGAGTGGGACCTCAATGTAGTGCTGGCACAGCTCACTTGCCCACACTTTGAGCCCCTGGCTACCTGCCACCTGAGGTATCTCTCATGGAAAGTTGTGTTCCTGATGGTGCTCACTTTCACTCACAGCATTAGCGAGTTCCAAACCCTAGTGGCAGACGTGCCATACACCAGATTCTACAAGAACAGTGTCGTTCTACACACGCATCCCAAATTCCTTCCAAAGGTGGTGTCTTCCTTTCACCGCAACCAGGAGGTGGTGCTATCCACCTTCTTCCCGAGGCCTCACTCCAGCAGGCAGAAACTGTCCTTCACACCTTGGACTGTAAGAAGGCCCTGTCTTTCTACATTCAAAGTAGCCAGGGTCACACAGCTCTTTGTTTCCTATGACCCCAGTCATCTGGGGGAGGCAGTGACCAAGTGAACCCTGTCCACCGGGGTGGTGGACTGCATCTCCTTTTGGAAGTCCTGGCTCCGGCGGTCCAAATACATAGAGTCAAGCTGCTTGCTCACGACAGGTACCGACCCCAGTGTTTCCCATATGCAGAGCATGAGCCATTCCAGGATGGATGGGATGGATACCATCAATGATTCCCTTGGTGGGGTCTAGTTCCTCCATCTGAGGGTTCCCCTTTGATTCCGTTGGCATGCTAGTGCCTTTGACATGTCCCGGACGAAGTCGAAGAATGCCATATCCTTGGGTGAGGGCCACCGCAAAGACTCAGAGGGGGATGGGTCTGAGGGGACATCACAGTGGTGACTGGTGTCAGGGGAGTCCTAGTCCTCAGTCTCCCATTCCGAGTAGTTGGTTGAAGACTCAAGGGGAGGGTGGCCCAGAGGATCCAGGCCAGAGTCTAGCCTGAATCCCTCGGAGGCCACACAGCTTGTGTCATGTGCACTGGTGGGGGAATACCTAGGTCCTGTAGAACGGGACCCAGATTGAGACCTTGACTGAGGATAGACTTGGGGCCGGCATGGTCTCAAGGATCGGCTCGGCCTCCGAGGACATCATTGACATCGAGGGCCCAGTGGTCTGGGTGAAGGAACCGGCCATGCCAGACATCAGCACCCATTGCTGTTCCATGAAAGCAAGCAAGCTGCTCTCCCCGGCCACTATTCTGGTCTCCAGTCCAGATGGCTCCGCAGCCTTCGATGCAGGCACTGAGGACCTCGGGCCCTGGTACCGTTTCCCCCAAAGGGGAGTCCTCAATGAGGATGGCCTTGGGTGTCTGGGGCCGATCTCTGGATGATTCTTTTCGGGCGACCTTGGTAAGCCACTCCCGCTCCGAGCCCTCGGATGAGCGGCATAGACTGTGGGACCTGGCTCAGGGCTTACCCGGCCTGCTAGAACTATCCAGGGACACTGCCTTCAAAGATTTCATCTTCTTCTTGTGTTCTCATGAGGGAGACCCCCTTTCTGAAGCCCCTCGGTGTAGACTGGGGTCCATGGGGGTGTCATGGGAGTCCGAGGCTTCAGACGGGGCCTTGACCTTTGGAAGCACCGGGGACTCTGGGAAAAAATAAACTTTCATGCTTCTGCTGATGGCTCTTAAGGATTTTGGTGGATATCATTTTATAAAGATCATAGGCTGTGGGTCATGGTTCGGTCTGAGGCAGCGCAGGCAGCAGTCATGTGTATCAGTAAGAGACATAATTTTAGTACACCGATCACAGTTCTTGAAGCCACTGGTAGCCATCGGGAAAAAGATAGCCCAGCAAGGTCAAAGACCCGCGGCGCTGCCAGCTACAAAAAGGGTGCAAAGGTGCCAAAGGGAAAAAAATGGATACAGACCAGAGACTCGATGCCAGAGCAGTGGGCTCGGATGGCAGGAAGAGTACTGGTGCACCACCGGAGAGAAGAGTATGAAACTCAGGTAAAGAAACCAACTTTTTCTGGGGGAAAGCAGACAGATGTCTGAAAGGCTCTGTGGAATAAATGAGATTAAGATGGCACCCTTGAGCAGGAAGTGGACCACGCATGCGTGCGGCATCTCCCAAAGGCTTTCTTTGAAAGCTGGGAACATGCTTCAGCAAGGGCTCAACTGGCGCCAATGTCACCCGTATGTGAGGACTGACTTCCTGCTTGTTCCTGGAGAAATACCAGTATGGTCCATCTAGTCTGCCCAGTAAGGTGGCTAGAGTACTTGTACCCACCGATCGGTGCAGGTCAACCCCTCTATGCCCTTGTTTAGGACTATACCCACCACTACATGCAAGTCACCCCCCTCTATGTCTTTGTTTAGGGTTGTACCCACTGCTCCGTACAGATCACCCCTCTATTTTTTGAAGTATATAAGATATTTAAGTTTATTTTGATTTTATCCTCTTGCTATAAAGTGATCCACTGTATCTTTTCCATACCATTTTGAATTCCATCAATATATTTGCCCCCACCACCTCCATACAGAGGGCATTACAAGCATCTACTACCCTTTCAGTGAAAAAGTATTTCCTGATGTAAGTTTACCTCCTTGCATTTTCATTTTATGCCCTCTAGTTTTACAGCTTCTCCTTTGAAAAAGGTGTGTTTGTTCATTAAAACCCTTTATTTAATTGTCCTCTCTCCTGTCCCTCTTCACCCCTTCTCGTGAACTCCACTGCTCCACGGACCTGCTTCTCTCTTTGCCCTTTTTTTCCACTGCCAACTCCAGACTTTGATCCTTTCACCTTGCTGCACCGTATGCCTGGAACAAACTATCCATGTCTGCATGTCAGACTTCATCTCTGCCCCTTTTCAAATCCATGCTAAAGGCTCACCTCTTTGTGACTGCTTTTGAATTCTGATCTCTTCTTTTCCTTGTGTCTCCTTACCCTTCCCGATTTATACCCTTATTCTCAACTATTGTATTGTCTGTCTTGATTAAATTGTAAGCTCTGACGAGTAGGAACAGTCTTTTATATGTATCTGTATAGCGCAGCATATGCCTTGTAGTGCTATATAAATGATTAATAGTAGTAGTAGTGTATCATATCTCCCCTGTCCCTCCTCTCCTCTAGGGTATACATATTTAGGTATTCAAGTTTCTTCTCATACGTCTTCTAGCACAGGCTCCAAATCATTTTGGTTGCCTTCTTCTGAACAGTTTCAAGTCTTTTTATATTTTTTGTGAGATACGATCTCCACAACTGAACACAATACTGCAAGTGAGGTCTCACCGACAACTTGTATAGAGGCACTAATACCTCCCTCCTCCTTTCCGCTAATTATTTCTCTCTGTATGCAACCCGGCATCTTTCTGGCTTTGACTACTGCCTTGTCCCATTGTTTCGTCACTTTGAGATCCTCCCACACTATCACTCCGAGGTCCTTCTCTTGGGATGAGTATATATATTACACCTTTTCTAAAATCACTATTCACAAAGTTATATATTATCAATGCACATAAATCATGCATTTTCTATGACTTACATACTTGGATGGGCCTTTATACACAGACCTTAGTTGGATACTATTCTATAAATACATACATCAAGCCAATGATATTGGTACTGCTGGTGTGGGCATAGCCAGTGATGGAGCATGGGTGGATCTTGGACAAAGCACAAATTTACATGTGTTACAAATCTAGGCAAACACACTTACATCAAGTCTAGAGCTGGCCTAAATGCTAACCCCTGGGTATACCGCTTGTATCTTATGGCTTGAACCCCTTTTTCATAAAGAAAATTAGGTGCCTACTTTTCTTTATAAAATAAGCACAGTTTGTATGCATTGGAAAGTACACTAGACTAGGCAACTTTTATAAAATTACCCTCTATATGTGCCTTTACAAATCTGACTGCCGATAACTTCCATACAAAGTTACGCCTGCTCTGAGATGGGCATAATTTTTCCGCATAAGTTTATGCAGGTATGTGTGTATTTTAAAAATGCTTCGATGGCTCCTCCTCCTCTTCAACCCCACTACCTGTAGGAGTTCCTTAAGGTTCCGTCTTAGGTCCACTCCTCTTCTCTCTCTATACCCAATCCCTTGGCACCCTTATCTCTTCTCATGGCTTTCACTATCATCTCTATGCTTACGACTCTCAAATCTATCTTTCTGCACCTGTTATCTCTCCTGATATCCAGTCTAAGATCTCACTCTGCCTCTCTGACATTGCTGCCTGGATGTCCCACCGCCGCTTAAAACTGAACATAGCCAAAACTGAGCTTCTTATCTTTCGCCCAAATGCTTCCCCTCCTCTTTCCCCTTTCTCTCTCTCTGTTGATAACTCTGTACTCCTCCCTGTTTCTTCAGCACGTAACCTTGGTGTTACCTTCGATTCCTCACTCTCTTTCTCTTCACATAGCCAGCTCATTGCTAAAACTTGTCGTTTCTTTCTATACAATATTTCCAAAATTTGCCCCTTCCTCTCTGTTGACACCACTAAATTGATTGTCCACTCCTTAATCACCTCCCATCTTGATTATTGTAACGTTCTCCTTGCCGGCCTCCCTGCAAGCCACCTCTTTCCTCTTCAGTCAATTCAACACTCCGCTGCTCATTTTCTGCCAGTCTCGTTTTTCCCATATCACTCCTCTCCTCATGTCGCTTCATTGACTTCCCATCCATCTCCGTACCCAATTTAAACTTCTCCTCCTGACCTATAAATGTATTCACTCTTCTGCCCCCCAGTACCTGACATCTCTCATCTCTCCTTACAAGCCCTCTCTGTTGCTTCACTCTTCTAACAGTCTTCGTTTATCTGTGCCCTTTACTCGTACTGCCAATTCCAGACTTCGCTCCTTCCAACTGGCAGCACCCTTTGCATGGAATAGTCTTCCTATCTCTGTGTGCCAGGCGTCCTCCCTGGCCATTTTAAAGTTCAGACTAAAATCCCACCTCTTCACTATTGCTTTCCGTTCCTGTCTTACCCTATCTTGATTTCTCTATCAACATTTGCTTACTTTGTCCTGTAAATTTTTGTTATTTTTATTATGTAACTTATTTTGTTTTCTGTCTTATTAGATTGTGAGCTCTGATGAACAGGGACTGTCTCTCTTCTATGTTTGTAAAGTACTTCATATGTTGCGACGTTTTATAAGTCTTTATTAATAATAATAATCATAATAATAATCATAATGCTGCATCTCACATCTCCACCCAATCGCTATACTCTAACCTTTTAGGTCCATGTGTGTAAAACATTGGTGATATTTTATGAAAGGATTGCTGAATATGGAGTCTTATGTATACTGACATGAACAAAATATATGCATTTGGTGCAATTCACATCAAAAAAGCCATTTTACAATAAATAACATTCAAAAAAGGAGCTGCATCACTCAGGGCTTTGAAGGTGTAAGCAGTATTACGTGTATATATAAGCAGCAATTTTACCAGATATACATATAAGTGGAGCTACTTGTATGTTCACATAGTAGATTTGGAAACCTGCACATCTATGGGTACCTGATTCAGGAGTCTTCCACAAAAGTTCTAACCTTTGGCTACTCAGTGTGGTTTTGAACCCTACAGACATAAAGTACAATTACTTCCTCAATCTATCCTCCAAAATCCAGACCCAAACATGTAATTAACCGATAGTCATGTAAGACTCAAAAGCAGGTATAAATGCCAACAGGAAGATTTTCCAGGATATGTCCGTACTGTTGCTTTAAAATGAGGGATGCACGAATACCTTGATAGTCTACCCAAAACATACCTCCTTCAAATAGTGGGTAACATGCATCAAATCTAGGCACAATCACTTATACTGACCCTATGGCTAGCATAAATGACCGCGCATATCTTATGCACATAAACTGATATTTTATAATGTATCTATGTAAGTGCACGCTTCCCCTATGTGGAGACCCACAGTCAAAGTATGTGTGTAAAGCACAAAGCATTGAAAATACGTGATAAATGCTCATAGATGCTGCATAGCTTTCCACAGTGCCTTAGAAATATGGAAATCAGCCTTTTCACATGTGTAAATGGTGCCAGGCCCTTCTAAAATCACCTCATATATGATGCCTAGCAAAGTAGATACCTTAGTTACCTTGTAGAATATATCAATCAGGCTTTTACTAAAAGGACTATAATACTCTACCATGCAGTATATAATGTGAAGAGAAGGGAAGATAAGGGAGATGAGGAAAAAGTAGACTCTTTACTAATACTAATACTTTACTAATACTAATACTTAGAAAAGTAATTTTGCCTGTCTCATATGAGGAAAACAGCTGCACATAATGAGACAGTGACCAGAGATTCCCTTACGAGGCCGCTTGCTTACTAAAGTGGACTAAGCTGTTAGCGTGTTGCTGAAGTGGCACCTTAGAAAGAGCGTCCAAGTGCAATATTGGATGTCTAGGGCAGAAGGTGCAGAAAAACATGTTTCAGCTCAATTTTGGAAACATAGATGCCCTTGATATGGATGCCTGTGCTGCACCTTTCAGTTGCCTATTCATGCCTGTAGCAGGTATGAACTTTGATGTGGTTTGGGACATCCAGGACATGTCTGAAGTCAGGCAATGGCATCTAAGTTCTTGGGATGCTCCAGCGCTGCCGCCGCCACCACACTTATAGTCTGACTTGGACATCCTTGCACTGGGGGAGCCCACTGACCCAGCTTCTAAGCTGGCTGTAGCGATTTTTCTGTGCCCATTTTCAGACATCCAAAGCCTCAATAGGGTTTCTAAAATAAGCCCCTTACTGTGCAAGCGAGCTAAGCTGTTAGCGAACAATGAACATGCATATTAACAGCTTAGTTCACTTTAGTAAGCATCTGGCAATCTCCAGCATCTCCCCGTCTATTCCCTTCCCATGGCTCCATGCCCAGCATTTCCCCTTCCTGTATAGTCTAGCATCGCCCCTTATCCCTTCCTCCATGCCCATACTTCTCCCTCTCTCGTCCCTACCCCTCAGGTGTCCAGCATCTTCTCTGATCCATGTTCAGCATTTCCCTTTTCAGAACCCCCTTTATTCTAACATCTCCCCTTCTTCCCCCGATCAGCATCTCTCCTTTTCTTCCCAACCTCTTCCTGTATCAAACACCTCTCTATAGCTTCCCTTTCCCTTGCTCCTCCTCCCATCCTTTGCTGCCCCTTCTGGCATGCTACCTCTGGGCCGCATTAAAACACTGTAAACCAGCATGCACAATGTGGGACGTCTGAACACAGGTTCTTCCTGTAGCGCAAACCTCCTGCTGGAGGAGTTGAGACCCAGTGGAACTTGAGCGTGCTCCTGTTTACATTCCTTCAGGGTCGCCTGGGCAGGAGCAGTGGCAGAGACGGCAACCGTGGAGGAGGGAAGTGAACTGGTCCTGTTCTGCTGTGTCACCACCCCCCAAATTCTTCTGCCTTTTGTGGACACTTAGGGTCAGCTCTGATGGTAACTGAATGGGAACATGCTAGAAATTTCCCCAATTGTTAGCATGCAGGCTTTGCACTTACCATGTGTTAATTTTTGCATTTAACTGTTGGTAAATACTACATTTTACCACACGTTAGTAAACAGGCCCTTTAGGTGTTTGTGAGCCTAACTCTCTGCTTATCAAGCCTTTATCTATTTACTTATCTTCACGTCATAGCGGTGTACATGGAACAATCACACAAGAACAGAACGTTACATAGAACATAGGCAATAATAAATGAAACTAAACAATGAGAATATAACTATTTACATGGTTCAGTGGGGCTCTTTTTTCTAAAACAAACTGGTTTATGTGCATTTTAGTGAGTGGTCACTGGCAGCCTGGATCACTAATGCATACTCATAGCAGCTACTGTCCACTACAATGCATGCGAAGCAGCCAAGGTGCATTAACAGTAAGAGCGGGTGGGTTAGAGGCAGAGTGTGCGTGTGCACACCACAATTGCACTAGTAGTGCAAGGTCAATTGCTATGCACTTAGTGGCACTGTGGGGCATGTTTATTAAGCCACGAGCTAGTAATGTAGGTTTGGGCCATCTTCCTGAATATAGCCTTCGCCTATCTTGAAGGCACAGGAGCTAACCAGGCAGCATGCAATATTGCTGCTGCCCAATTAGCTACTGCAGTGTCTGCTTTTGCGGCAATCCCCGGATATTCAATGCCAGGGCTGCATATGACCTCGGCATTGAATATCCAGGGTTAAGGGACAGCAGGCAGGGCTATGCACCATAGGGGCCCAAATCAATATCGGGCCCATATATATATATAAAAATATGATTTTTTTCTAGAAGTAAACAGATTTCTTGGCCTGATCTTCCCAGAAAGGATTTTCTTTGGGAAGCTTCTGTGTTCACAGAGTTCATTCTGCTCAAGCAAACAGCATTATGTGGCATTATTCAGCAAGCCACAGGCTTTAGGAAACAACAGGTAATACTTTGCCTCAAAGGCACCGTCATTTCTATGCACTATTGTTTTTTATTATTATTAATTTAAGACTAATTCATATGCAAAGGAGATAGGGGGATTTCATGATAAAATGTTGAAAAGCTTTGATCATGAGCTGTAAGGAGGTGTGAAACAGTGCTTCAGAAACAGTCAGATATTTGTGTAATCAGCCTTTATATATTGCCAGTTCAGAATAATAACATATAAAAAGCCCCAACTTACCTCATCTGCCTGGTACAGCCAAGGCATAAATAAAAGAGAACAATGGAATTACTATTACTCACTCACTGAGCTCCAGCTACATCACTGTATTCTTTATAATTGCTGGCAGGAAGATTAATGTTTTGTTAAATATCAGAGTAAGGTCACAAGGGGGCTTGCGGGGCTGTCTAAACATCTAGTCTTTAAGCTCCTTTTTTTCGGAAATGAACTTGTAGCATTCCCTCTAATTATGGAGAGGTTTTTTTGTAATGTAGAAAGGTTCTCCATCTTTATTTTATTCACAGAAACAGACATGGGTATTTACAAGAATTAGCCAAAGGTTAGAAGAAATTAGTCAAAGTACTGATTAGGATCCTCTGATTTAGCTTTCAAATCTCACTCATGAACAACATTGCTGTCATCTACTAAAATCTAGAGAGGATCCTTGGTATATGGTATATCAGGTCTTCTTAAAATAACGTAATTAGAATGAGGACATTTTTGAAATAAATTAGTGAAAAATTGAAATGCGAAAACCATTATGATTTCTTGGTTCATTTGAATTATACTTCTGTTGCGAGTCTATACAATAAAATGCATGCTAAAAATGTTCTCATTCATCTTCCATGTAGCATAGGAGTGTGGTGGAGGTGTGGTCTAGGCAGATCAAAGAAGATGTATGTCACAGTGCAATTTCAGAATGGCCCAAGCATGTCTGACCCCAGTTGGTGAGATGTCTATGCATATACCTGCTTCTGACCATTTTAAGGTGAAAACAAATGCTTGTTTCATCGATGTAACTTTCTAGAGGAAAGCACATATTGCACTTACATTGTCATAGATATTTCCTGCCAATAGAAATCTGAGTGTAAATAGAAACTCCAAACATATTACTGCAACATGACTGAATATATGAAATAGCAGAGTGGGACATACAAATCTCATAGCATAGTCACCCCATTCTGAAATACTCAGTTCTAAGGTCATGCAATGGGGGACATCCACATTTTTGAAATGGTCTATACTTGTGCACACTCCCAGCCCAGCAATCTGCATGGGGCCCACTTCCATAACTGACTATAGGGATGAACATTTTTTGGGAGGGAGGCGGATTGATTTTAGTAGGCACATACATCTACCTCCCTTCATTGTTGCCACTCCCTCCCCCCCAGCCCCTCCGACTTTTGGACTTTCTGCTCAGGATGTTCCAGATTCTAACTAGATGTCCCTTCCAAAATGGCACTTCACATGTGTTAAAATGTTTTAACACATGCTGAAATCGTATTTATCAACACAAATAGTAAATGAAGCAAACACATATTTGAAAATAAAGAAAGTCAGAAAATGACCCAAAATTAAAACAACTATTATGTCTGTGCATATCCCTATCACCCACAAAACGACGTATTACTACTACATTCTCCTTCATTGCCTTGTCTTTCCCCCAACGCAAGATCTCATATTGAAACTAAAGTTTTCCATGTTAGAAGAAAGACTTAATAAAAAAATGCTATGTGTAATACTAAGCGCACAGAATTACACAAAAGAGTCCATCCAGTGGCTTAGAGAGCAATGACTGTGCAGTTCCATGTGGTTTGATCCCCAAGTGAACTTTTCAGTTTCTCGGGTCAGTTGAGGTAGTTTCAGAATCAGAATTCAGGCCCTAGAGCAAAGGCATCATTGCCATTGGTTAAAGCATTGGTCTGAACATCGGACAATAGTGTAGGTCCATGCTCAAAGTTACCATATGCTAAAAGCTGCTGCATGGTAAAAAAAAAAATGCATTAACTGTTTAGGCGGGCTCAGGGCAGGTTGCAGTAACAGCCAGCATGCAAGACATATTATTATGTGTTACAAGGACTGCCAATAGAAGTGGCATGAAGGACAGCCATGCTACAGGCAGTCAGATAGTGCAGGCATAGCCCAGATTAAAAAAAAGAACCCCACAATATCCCCTGAAGCAATAACCTACCCCCAATAAGAGTCCCCCAGAAGATCTCTCGCCCCCAATTCAATCCTCCGCATGATCAAGACTCCCTGCCCAATGAGCACTTCTTGAATCAAGACCCCAACCAATTAGCAGCCCCCCAAAATCAGACCCTTCATAATCAAGGCACTCCCAAAATCAGACCCCCCACTGATCAGAACCCCCTTACCAAGCACCCCCCAACAAATCTCCTCAGAACAGATGCCCCCCAAAACCTGATTCTCCCTTTATTCCCTGACCCTCCCCAGGACTTCTAGTAGATCACGACAGGAGTGGCCCCACCCTGCATCTGACAAGGTTCAAAATGGGAGCTATGATCCCCAGCAGTAGTCTCGTAGTATTACCACTAGGGTCAATTTTCCATATAAGGAGAGATTGACCTTACATGGCAAATTGACCCCTAATGGCAGGGGGTGATCATGGGAGTTATGGATGTTGGGGGGTAATCAAGTGGTATGGGCATCAGGGGGTAGGGGAAGGAGGTAATCAGGCATTTTCACCTGCTTCTTCAAACTGACATTTGTGTATGCAACAGTGCAGATATTGAGGCCAACATCCAAAATGTTTACTATGCATGTCGATATTTTGAGCCCTCCCAAACCATCCCCTATCCATGTTCAAACTAGACTGTCTTGAAATTTTTGTGATGTATATCTCCATATGCAAATACTAGCTTTCCAAAATCACTATTCACTTGTGTAGCCCATCTACATATGCTAATGCCGCTATTTAAATGTGAAGATGCTTCTAAAATAAAGGCCTTAGTGACCAGGGATGCTTTGCCGATCCGTTAATAGAAGCCAAGCTCAAATCTTAATAATTCTAATATAATGTCTATGTTTGAATTGACCTGGCACTTCACATCAAGATTTCCACTATTGCACTCAGAGAAATGATGTCATTGCTCAATTCTTTCCTAATTAAAATCACCATTTTAGAATAAGAAAACAAGTTACTTCTTTTTTTCTACTGTCCATCTTCTATGATGAATTTTTTCTTGGAAAAAATTCTAACATCTATGCTTTTTATTTATTGCTTCCCTAATATCACCCCAGACTACCACCAATACTATTAGCCCTTGAACCTCTTCCTCTTTCTTCCTGTTCTACGATACCACTTTATTTCTGCCGTAATATTTTGCTCGTTATCAGTCGTTCATTCCCAGCAGTACCTTTACTACATTGACTTGAAGAGGGTGAAACAACTCAACTCCTTTTACTTGTGTTAGTTAAAACTATGCAATAAAGAAAAAAGGTGGATATAAATTATTATGGATAACAAGAAAGAAGTATTTTATTTACATTCTCTTATATACCGTGCTATTCTGCATCAGTGTGGTTTACATTGAACAAACTGAAATTACATTGAACAGGGCATTATAACTTAGAGATAACTATTTTACAGGGAACATGGGCTATGGAGGGTTAAGTGGCTTGCCCAAGACCACAAGGAGCACCTGTGGGACTAGAAACCCCAGTCCTTCCAGCCCAAGGTTGCTGTCCTCTAGTGGGATTTGAACCCCTGACCTTCTGGCCTGAAGTACCTTGCCCCAACCACTAGGCCACTCCTCCACTCCAGTAGCCTAGTAGCCTAGTGGTTGGGGCAAGTTGCCTTGAGCTGGAGGGCTGGGGGTTGCATCCCGCTGGAGGACAGCAACCTCCGGCTGGAGGGACTGGGGTTTCTAGTCCCACAGGCGTTCCTTGTGGTCTTGGGCAAGCCACTTAACCCTCCATTGCCTCAGGTACATAACACAGATTGTGAGCCCTTCAGGGACAAAGGAAATATATACCGTACCTGAATGTACACTGCTTTGACAAGGTGAAAAGCAGTATATAAGCATTGCTAAATAAATTACCCTTCCTCCTCTCTAATCAAAGAAGTGTGGTTAATCCTAACCCCCCCCCCCCCGATCTCCTTAGAGATTTGATTCAAGACAAGTATCCTATGTACTAAAGATGTTTTCCATTTTTTTTCTATATGAGAAATGTGAAGTACATCTGACCCTAACTTTGAATATCATGTCAATCCATTTTTATGGTATGTAATAGTTCTAATTTCAGCAATATTTTAGGGTTAAAGATCAACTTTTGGTCTTGTACCCTAGAAATATCCTCAATGTTTATGAATCATCCATAAACTTTAATAAATGTATACGTCTGAAGAAAAGGACTAAGAAAAATATAAATACATTATAATGAAATAATGTTTGAAGGAACACAAGTTGGAAATTTATAATCCATAAGGGGATTATTTTAGAAGTCCTATTCATGCTTTTGATGTCTTAAAATGGGCACTCAGAAGTCCACAAGGACATCCCCAGACCCATTTTAGAAACTAATTATATGGATGTCCCTGGAACGAGGACCTAGTTTTGCTTCTGACTATGAACAGGTGCAAACCAGTGCTCATTTCATAGCTATAATGCTTACAGGGGGTACAGCAATATGCTTCTTCACTGCTACAGCTAATATCGTCTAGCTAATGAAACCGCCATGTAAACACATACGCAAAACATATTAGTGGGCTGTTGTCGCACATCTGAGTTTTTGAAATGGCCAGCTGGGACGGGCATGTCATTGAACGTTTGTCCCCCTTCTGAAATATGTTGGCCAGGACATCCAAGCACCCACATTTCTATAATAACCTGCAGCTGTGCATGTACCCGGCCTTGAAAGCTACACAGGCTTGCTTCCAGACCCGGCTGCCGGGACCTCCATCTTTCTTGCAGAAACACAGCATGCCTCACTTTACTGCTGCCACCCCGCCCCGCACTTGGATTTTTGGACATTGAGCTCTGGGGATGTCCCATATTATTCAGAAATGTGCGTAAGCTGTAATATTTTATCATACACGCATACCTTTATGTGCCACCCGTTTCCACGCCCACAATGAAAGTACATGCGATTGGACTTCTACACTCCCTTACAGAATAACGACCCCCTAAAGTACCCAGTCATGTGCATAGGTTCTTTAAAATAGGGACTTATGCACATAAATAGCACATAACTTTCCACACATCCCTTATAAAATTACTACTACTACTACTGAGCATTTGTATAGCGCTACAAGTCATACGCAGCGCTGCAAGACAAGTAAGAGAGAGTCCCTGCTCATCAGAGCTTACAATCTAGTCAAGACAAACACGGAAGGTGTGGGCAGGGATAAAGCAAGGGAAGGAAAAGGAGATCAGGAGAGTCAAGATCCAAAAGCAGCAGCAAAGAGGTGAGTTTTCAGCCTGGATTTGAAGAGGGTTAGAGAAGGTGCCTGGCGTTCAGACACAGGTAGTTTGTTCCAGGCGTACGGTGCAGCAAGGTGAAAGGAGCGAAGTCTGGAGTTACAGTAGCAGTAGAGGAGAAGGGCACACAGGAGCAGTTTGCTGGAAGAGCGGAGTTCCCGAGGGGTGTTTTAAGGAAAGAGAAGAGAAGAAAGGTAGTGAGGAGCCGCAGAGTGAATGCATTTATAGGTCAGCCCCAACATTGTCATATTTTCACTCACCTCATGCTTAAAATAGGGGCCTAGGTAGGAAAAGATGCTAACTCTAGATGTCAAAGTGCTCGATACTGAGACAAATTCCCCACTAACTTTGCATCACGTTTCAAAAGGAAAGAAAAGCTAACCGTATGCTTTCCTTTTGAAACTTGCCATAGACGCAAAATACCCATAGACAGTTCAGTCTCCTTTTTGTATGAATACTTTTCCCACAGAAAATACCATGTCATAGACGTGAACATGCAGTCTACATGCATTATTTCCTTCCCTAGTCTAAACAGGTTCCTGGGAATGCCTCTTCTCAATGGCCAAATTGAGGGAAAACAATTAGCCAATTTACATGGTCAAATTGTTATTTACCCACATTAATGGCTTTGTAGATTGTTCTTTTAAAGATAAACCTGTTATTTAAATATCAATGGAGGAGTCTGCAAAGACGGTTGATAGACCAGGGAAGGATGTGGGTGAGGTTGCGGCATGGGGTAAAGCGTATGTTTTTCAGTTATTAGTAAGTTGATTTACAAGAGCACAAATACATAGACTCATACCCTACCTCTCATCCTGTCACGTAAGAGGTCTGAAATTTGACTTGCATCTCTGACATATCAAAAATAGAGTTGATCTATAGCATTTCTCAGCTGTTGGGTAAGAAAGATTTGGAAAAAGGACCGATATATTAGACTGCTACTGTCCTACTGGAATCATAGGTCTCATGTATCAGTTTTCCCTCAATGCACTTTGTAGAACTCAGGATAAACTTCATTTTTGAACTTATTGTAGGTCATTAAAGGAAGCCTGCAGAGGAAGTGGCTGTCCAAATGTGTTAGATGATCTAGGAATGTATGTTTAGTAGAGCAGTCTTTGATAGAAAGCCTTAATTAGGAAGTGTGCAGTCTATCTTTAAATGCAAACTATGGCAATGATTAGTAGTGGTAACCGAGTAATTTCAAGGCCATTGCTAGACACTGGGGATGCAGAAAACATACATGTGCTATTCTGCTCAGCAATTAAAGTGAGGAAAAATAAACATGATTATTAGGTTTATTTTTGAAAATACTCACAAAAGAGTATCTACCTATAGGTCTGTGGGGTTTCCAGAGGTTACAAGGAACAGAGGTGGTATTACAGAATCATCATAAACAACAAAGAATTAATACGGTAGGAGAAGCATTAAATACACAGACAGCATGGTGAGCTTACAGGTCTCACACTTGAATCAGCACCTAGGACCCAACCTTTCAGGCCTTTTCTTCCTCCCTGCCCCCTCTTTTGTATCTGTCCCATTCATGTTTAATTTCTGTCAGTGATAATAAATACATTTACAAAATTGTTTTTCGTCTATTGTGGTATTGTTTATTCACTCAAAAGGTTGGAATCAATGGATCTCTGATTTTTTTTTACACCTATCCTAATCAACTAATAATCAAATTCTACAGCAGAGAAGATGCAAAAAACAGCCAACGTAGGGTTCTGATTTGAAGCATTCAAAGGTTTTTGGGAGGGTAACATTGATAGAGACAGTCGTGCTTGCAGACCTACCGCTAGTTTGTAACCCTGGACCTGAAAGCCATCTTACAAACAGAAATGTCCCAGGGAATTTTCTTGTGAAAGTTCCATGGCCATAGTGTTCTGGGATTTTTCTAACCTGTATATGCGCTATTTGACAGAGGGGAGAGGGAAACGTTCCATGGCAGCTTTTGTGCAGGTACACACCCTTGTACACGACATATACGTTTTTATGCATTTAACTTTAGCCAAACAAATAAAAGGGCAGAGTTCAGCTAGAGGACTGAAATGATATGAATATTTCATTTACAGATCTCTTAACGTGTGCGTATTTCATTTGCTTCTGTGCAGCTGCGCTATGCATATGCAAAAATGCATGCATGTCATGTATGCTAGCTGTATTTTCAAAATCGCGAGGCCGCGGGCAGGGTCCTGGCGGCCGACTTTAACCGGGCACGCGGCCCGGCGCAGGGACCCTGTGCGCGGCCTCGGTGGGGCGCGCGAGTGCGCCTTTTAAATTGATTGGCTCCCCGTGGTCGGTGCCGTGCGGGAGCCAATCGATGGGTTCATTGCTGGGAGGTGGGGGGAGGGAGTTGCAGCCAGCAGCCTCCGCGTGGCAGTTGGAGCGGAGGCTGCTTTTGGGGTGCCGGCGTTTTTTCCATCCTCCAGGAGCGGCGGCAATAAGAAGCGACGGCAGCGGAGCTTCGGTGGTGATACCTGCTTCTGGGTGTGCGGGCAAGTGCGGGCACGTTTTTTCTTTGGTGGGGTCGGGGGTTAAGGAAGTGTGGGGAAAGAAATAAAAGGGGAAAATAAAATATCATTTTACAAAAAAAAAAAAAAGAAAAAAGGAAAAGAAAAGCAGGCAGCCACTGCTGTTCTTATAGTCCCAGCTTGCTTTTGGGATTATCTCAAGCCATTAGAGGCGGTTCTGTGGCCCTTGGGGATGCCTACACCGTGTGGTCGGGCCGGTTCAAGGGGTTTGGCCCCGGAGAGTGCTGCTGGGTTGGGGGTGCATGGTCGGGGGGGGGGGTCACGGTCTCGGGGGGCGGCTGGGACGGGTAAGGGGTTGCACAGCCCTGGCGGGGGGGGGGGGGGGGGGGGGGGGGGTCGTGGGGCTTCTGTTGGAGGTGCTGCGCGGGGACAAAAGGAGGCTAAAGGGGTTCAGCAACCGGGGGGGTGCTGGGGCCGACAAGGGTGTTGCGCCCCCCAGTGGAACCCTGGGGGTGCGCGGGGGGCTTCGGGGCACATTTGGAGCGGCGGAGGGAGTGAATGTGGGGGGTGAGGGAGGTGCTGTGTGTCCAACGGGGGGTCTGGGGGTGGCAGGGGGGGTGTTGGGGGTTCAGGGTCCTGGGGGAGGGTTGCGGCCTGAGGGGTCCCAATGGGTCAGTGGCTATGGGGTGCCCGTTGGCTGGCTCCCTGGTCCCAGTGGCTATGGGGCATTGGGGGGACCTTCTCCGTGGGAACAGTGGTTGAGTGGGGGCAGGGTTCATCTCGGGCGGACTGGGGTGGGCTTTGGCCTCAGGCGTGGTCGAGGGCAGTTCCCCCCCCCCTGTTTTTCCTTTTATGTCTCCGCAGGGGCTGATTATGGCGCAGCCCACATGGCTGTCGAGTGCCGCTGGATGCGAGGGCTGGTTGCCTCCGGTGGCGGGAGCGTCGATGCAGTATGGAGCGGTGGCTGACTCAGTGCAGGGACAGCCCGAGGATATCGTGGGGGCCGAAGGTGAGGACGGTCCAGCTGCGGACGGGACAACCGCGGTGTCGGTGCCTGCTGCTGGTGAGACTGGTGAGTTGCTTGGGGGTGCAGGTGATGTGGGGGGGCGGTCGCTGGAGGCGAAGGCAGGGGGTGGTACGCGGAGAAAGCGCAGGCGGTCTTGTCGGCAGCGTTGGAGCTCTGACTCGTCCTCCTCTTCTTCTTCTTCGAGTGGTTCGTCTGGGGGGTCAGGAGGGTTGACGTGTCGACGGGTCAGGGAAGGCGGGGGGACGGTGGGCTCCGGTTCAGGTGGTGGAGCCGCTTCGGTGGTGGTTTTTCCAGAATTGTGGGAGGGAGTGCCGCGTAAGCTGCGGCGCAAGTTTAGGAAGCGGCGTTATATCAATATCTTCCGCTTGCTTGAGGGGAGGAAGCGTTCCGGTGAGAGTCGAAAGAAGAGGAAGGAGGATGAGAAGGCGGGTAGGGTTAAGAAGGTGGCGCGTAATGTGGTGAACTGGACGCATTCTTTTCTGCGGTAGGCTAGTGTATGGGGTCACCACGATCTGGGCCAGTATGGGATGTTGTTAGCGTACGCCGATTCCATCCTGGAGGCGTCTCAGACTCATGACGGATTGGCTTGGCTGAACTATGATGAGAAGTTCAGGGATAAGATGGAAGAGAGCAGATCGCTTTCCTGGGGCACGCAGGACATTAACCTTTGGCTGACTCAGATGTCGGCTAGGTCTAGTGCCGGTGGGGAGGGGGGTGGGGGTAAGGGTAGTGGCAGGGGCGGTGCGTTCCTTTCGGGCAGGTGCAGGCGGGGTACTGCCGAAGGCGGGCCCAGCGGCGGGCGGCGACGTGTGCTGGCGCTTCAACGGTCCACTTGCCCCTTTCCAGACTGCAAATTCCAGCACATCTGTTCCTTGTGCAGAGGTCCTCACTCGGCCACCAGGTGCAGTAAAAAAGGTGCCGCTGGTGTTGCCGGTCCCTTGGCGAAAGGGCAGTAAGTGGTGGGGGCGTGCGCCCTCACCGGTACAGGTGGAGGCCTTTTTGGGGTGGCTGAGTCGATACCCTAGGAGGCGGGAGGCGGTGATTTTGTCATTTGGTTTTCAGTTTGGTTTCGTTATCCCGGTGCACGGTGTGGTGTCGGCTCCGAGTGCGCGGAACTCCCCGTCAGTCCGACATTGGGCTGTGGTCGTTCAGGACAAGTTATCGGGGGAATTGCGGTTGGGGAGAGTGGCGGGTCCATTCCCGGAGCCCCCTTTTCCTGGCATGGTGATTTCTCTGTTGGGTATAGTACCCAAGAAGGAACCGGGGACGTTCCGGTTGGTTCATAATTTGTCTTGTCCAATCGGTGCTTCCGTTAATGATCGCATTCTGCATGAGTTTTGTACGGTACGGTACGCTTCCTTTGATAAGGTGGCTCTGATGGTTAGGGGGGCCGGTTGGTCTGCCCTTATGGCGAAGGTTGACATTGAATCTGCGTTTCGCCTATTACCAGTGCATCCGTCTGCTTTTCCTTTCTTAGGTTTTTGCTTTCAAGGGGGGTATTGTTTTGACAAGTGCATGCCGATGGGCTGTTCAGTCTCTTGCGCTTATTTTGAGATGTTCAGCACCTTCCGGCAGTGGGTGCTGGCTCAGTCGTCTGGCTTGTCGAAGGTGGTGCATTACCTGGACGATTTTTTGTTTGTGGGTGCGGCGCAGTCGGGGGAATGCCAAGAGCTGTTGTCTGCGTTTGTTCGGCAGGCACGGGAGTTTGGGGTACCGTTGGCGGCGGGCAAGACGGAAGGTCCGATGACACGATTGACCTTTTTGGGGGTGGAGTTAGATTCTGAGGAGATGGTTGCGTGTTTGCCGCAGGATAAGGTGACCCGCTTGCGGATTTCGGTGGCTAACGTGTTGTCGTCCCACAAGATTTCCTTGAAGGAGCTGCAAGCGCTGTTAGGGTCGTTAAATTTTGCGTGTAGAGTGATTCCGATGGGGAGGGTGTTTTCACGTCGGCTGGCATGTGCCACGGCTGGGGTGAGAAAGCCTCACCACCGGATTAGGGTCACAGGGGCCATGAGGGCAGATCTGATGGTGTGGAGTCGTTTTCTGGAGGACTTCAATGGGACTTCTGTTTTGATGGAGTCTGAGGTGTCCAGTGATGCCTTGCAGTTATACACAGATGCGGCGGGGGGGGGGAGGGGGTGGGGGGGGTTAGGTGTTTATTTCAGTGGGGCCTGGTGCGCGAATCGTTGGCTGGAGTCGTGGCACGTAGAGGGTTTGACCAAGAACATCACCTTTTTGGAGCTCTTTCCGATTCGTGTGGTTTTGGAGCTATGGCCGGAGCGGCTTCGGAACTGTAGGGTTCTTTGGTGGTGTGATAATGAGGCGGTGGTCAGTGTGGTCAATCGATACTCTCCTAAGTGCTTGAGGGTGGCGGGCTTGATGCGGGAGGTGGTGTTAGCCTGTCTCCGGCTGAATGTGTGGGTGAAGGCGCGGCATATCCCGGGGTGCACTAACGAGATCGCTGATGCTCTTTCTCGTTTTCAGTGGGATCGGTTCTGGGCTCTCGCCCCTGAAGCGGACAAGGACGGATCTGTGGTCCCAGAGAGCATGTGGAGCATTGGCCTCGGGCGATCGGGCGTGCGGCCCTTTTGCAGCACTCCGGCCCTCCTCCAGTGCTCTCCCTGAGGGGATAGAGCGGGCCGGAGCACCGAAGAGGATACCATCCCCCTCCAGAGGGCTGCCCAATTGGGGCAGACGGCGGCATTTTAAAAACCGCGCTGATCGGGCGTGCGGCCCTTTTGCAGCACTCCAGCCCTCCTCCAGTGCTCTCCCTGAGGGGATAGAGTGGGCCGGAGCACCGAAGAGGATACCATCCCCCTCCTGAGGGCTGCCCAATCGGGGCAGATGGCGGCATTTTAAAAACCGCGCCGATCGGGTGTGCGGCCCTTTTGCAGCACTCCGGCCCTCCTCTAGTGCTCTCCCTGAGGGGATAGAGTGGGCCGGAGCACCGAAGAGGATACCATCCCCCTCCTGAGGGCTGCCCAATCGGGGCAGACGGCGGCATTTTAAAAACCGCGCCGATCGGGCGCACCCGCGCCTGGCGGGCCCGTGCCTGAGGGCCTCGCCAAAGGGCCCTTTGGCGTGGCCCTTAGGCGCGGACCGTTAAAACAAGCCTGCAGCTCTATTTCCATTTGCACTGATATTAACTCAACCACCTTCTGTAGCTCAACCGAGGAGCCAGGACACCTTCCGTTGCAGCCTGCCTGGAGACCAGCCGCCGAAGCAACAGCCTGCTCAAGACACGCGTCCACACAAAATGTGTCCAGCAACTACATCCAAATACGGTTGAGCCAGCTTACCCTACCCTCTCCACATAACCTCAACCACAGCAAGTATATGCGCTACATATATGACTCAACTGACTTTTCTCTCACAGCCTACTTATTTGATTGTACTATACATCATAATTCTTTTCATCACTGCTCAACCTTGTAACGTCGACTAGGCTCACCAATACTAGCGGCTACACACTATATAGGAATATACTAGTACTGTTGTCAGTAGCATGCCACAATTTATTACTGTTGCCAGTAACATTCAATTTATTACTGTTGCATTCATTTATTACTGTTGCCAGTAGTATCCATTTATCCATTTATTACTGTTGCCAGTAGTATCCATTTATCATTGTTGCATTCGATTTTTACTGTTGCCAGTACCATTCAATTATCACTGTTGCATTCAATTATTACTGTGGTCAGTAGCTTTCATTTATTACTGTTGCCAGTAGCACTCAATTATTACGGTTACCAGTAGCACCCCCATAATTTTCTGCATAATCTTACTACAGTTGCCAGTGTCTTACTTGCTCTCCCATCATCCTTCCATAGTATATAACTACTCAGCACCACTGTCAGTAGCTCATTTCCAATTACTCTTTTTGACAATAGCATATTCACAATAGCAAACCTAATATCCCCTCCAATCCCTCACAGAAGGTACCTCATCCACTTCAACAGAAACCCCAATGGCTCTACCATTCAATACCCTGGCTATCTGCCTTTTCCTTCTTCTAGGCTGGCTTAACGAAGCCATGGCCCTATATCACACAGCCCACCAAATTCCAATACTTCTGAGTCATGGAAAAAGAAGGGCAGAATCTCCCTATCCCAACTTAAGAATAGAGGCCCCCACATGCCACTCTCACCTAATACATATAGCTCTTCAACAACCAAAGAAAAATAAACAAGATGAACCCCCTCAACCCTTTTGCTTAAACTGTGCTCTCATAAATGCACGGTCTATCCGCAAGAAATGGCCAGTCATCACTGACACAATTTCTTCTTACAATCTAGATATCCTCATGATAACCGAAACCTGGTTATCTGACGCGGATAATGTGATCCTTAACCAACTCATACCCCCCAACTTCTCCATCCATTCCCAACATAGAGAGAGCAAGAGAGGAGGAGGCATTCTCATACTTACCAAGAATGACCTAAATTTCCACACTGTGGACTCCACAAGCTCAAACAGCATGGACGTCTTAACCATCACAAATGAGCAATGCTTCATCAATTTAATATACAGAGCACTCTCACCCTCCACGGACGACCTTCCTAACATTCTAGACCTAGCAGCCAACACACGCAAGCCCAGCATTCCCAACTGGATATTAGGAGACCTCAATCTCCCAACACTGCATCCCAGCCACGCCTCAGCCCTCCTTGAAGCAATCAACGAGCTGGGCTACAAGCAAATTGTTGAAGCCCCCACGCACAAGAGAGGAAACATCCTTGACATGATCTTTGCTCCTCTGACAGCTCTTGATTCCAACAATAGACTTGACACTTCTGTAACCCCAGTACCTTGGTCAGACCATAATTTAATCACCTTCCCCATCCTCATCAACGGCAAACAGTCATCACACATCAACAAAAACTCCATTGACTCAACAAAAGTAACATCTTGGAAATTCAAAACCTTCAACAAAGAGCATATAGTTACGGAAACCCTCCCTCTCCTACATGACACCTCTCTCAATCTCGAAAATCTGATCACATCCTGGAACAGCACTATCAGTACCATTGCACTGCAACCAGTCCAGGGTAACAACCCAAAGAAAAGAAAATCCTCTCCTTGGTTCTCCCCTGACCTACGAGCCTCCCTCACACACCTAAGAAGATTGGAGAAACGATGGCGTCGCTCACACTCTTCAGAAGACCAAGCAGCCTACAGAGTACATCTATCTGTGCACAGAGAGTCAGTCATGGCCAAGATGAAACAATTCCATACCGATACGCTGAAAATATCACTAAATAAACCACGTGATCTTTTCAATTTAGTCAAAATCTTATCTAAAGAACCATCACCAGAACATCCTGAACCCATTCAACCCCAAGCTTTCGCCGATTACCTGCAATCCAAGCTGCTTCAAACCAACAACATTGCAACAATCCCTTCTCAAGTCACCGTATGCATATCAAACCTATCTATGTTCTCCACACCATCCAGAAAACATGTTGAGGACACCATCGCTGCTCTTACCACTACCACTGCACAAACTGACCCTTGCCCAGCCCACTGGATAAAGGAACTACGCCAAGATCTCAGCCCCATCATCACTAAAATGATGAATTTATCCTTTACAACTGGTTCCTTCCCATCAGCCCTCAAGAGAACATCCATCAGACCCCTCTTGAAAAACCACAAACTCGACCCACAAAAGGTTGAATCTTATAGACCCCATAGCTAGCATACCCCTGCTAGCTAAAATAATTGAAAAGGAAGCTCAAAGACAAATACAGGACCACATTGACACCGCCTCCCCTCTGGACCACTGCCAACATGGCTTCAGAGAGTTCCACGGTGTCAAAACCCTCCTTACCACTCTCTGCAACAACATCATCACAGGCATTGATAACATCCGCCAAGGCTTTGCTCTTATCTTCTTAGACATTGCTGTGGCTTTTGACTCTGTACATCATGATCTTTTAATAGGGCGACTAAAAGAAAAAGGCATCAATAACACTGCCCTGGAGTGGTGCAAGTCATACCTTGATCAGAGATGGCAGTACGTTACCTCAGGGACCGCAACATCTGCACCTTACCACCAAAAGCAAGGCGTACCACAAGGATCATCCCTATCTTCACTCTTTTTCAATATATACATACAGCCAGTTTGCAATATCATCAGGTCCTTCAAGGTTGAATGCTTGATATACGCGGATGACATCCTTCTATACATGCCTTTCTCCACAGTCCATATGGACCTTTCCCCGCTAGCCAAATGTTTTGATGCAGTATCTGAATGGCTTCAATCCCAGAACCTCCGAATTCAACACAAAAAGACTGAGGTTCTCTTCATCACTAGGGACCCACTTTTCACCCCCCCCCCATCCCATATAAAGGTGAAAGAAGCCGAGCTCCAATCAAAACCTTCCATTCGTTACCTTGGGGTCACTCTGGACCAACGCATGGATTTGAAACTACATATAACCAACGTAGTCAGAGCAATCTACCTCAAGATCCGGACACTCCGCCATCTTCGCCCCCTGCTTGATCCTGATGACTTCCGAACTATATTTCAAGCCTTAACCCTACCACACCTTGACTATGCCAATGCCATTCTCCAAGGCCTCCCACACTCCACATTAAACCCTTTGCAACTCGCCATGAATACCGCTGCTAGAGTCCTCTACAGAGCATCAAGAAGGGACCATGTAACACCCATCCTAGAGCAACTCCACTGGCTCCCCATACATGGCAGAATATTGTTCAAAACATTATTACTAACCTTCAAAGCCACTAAAAGCATCACCTCCTCCTCTCTAATAGACCTCATTCAGGCCGTTCCACCCAACAGATCCAGGAGAACGATATCAACAAATGTTCTAATTATCCCTAAAGCAGCGACAAAATGCCTATTAGTGACATCTAACAGGGCCTTCAGATTCTATGCCCCTAAGTGCTGGAACGCCCTACCTCCAGAGATTCGGGCTATCACTGATCTATCCCTTTTCAGAAAGGCACTCAAATCCCACCTTTTCCCCCATTATTACTTGACCAGCTAACCAATCTCGATCACTACCCAAACTAAGAACAAATCCTGTTATGTATACTTGTAAATACTCATGTAAATAGTTGCAGTAATGACGTCCCATGTTTTATCCAAGTTCTCTGACCTTGTTCTCTGTAAAACCAAACAGTTTTGTTGTTCTGGTCTGTTATATTGTGAACCACGCTGATGCTGAATAGAGCGGTATATAAGAGCCTGTAATAAATAAAATAAATAAATAAGATGCTAGATCTGCTGAAGAATTCGGTGTCTGCAGGGACTTGGTCAGCGTATCAGCGGGGCTGTGACCGGGTGGTTGTCTTTTTGGTGGCTCATGGGTGGCAGCCGGGTGGGGTTCCGGCGGGATTGATTGGTCGATACATTGTAGAGGCTAAGGGCGCCGACTTCTCGCGATCGGCGGTGCGTGCGCACCTGGCTGGGTTTAACGTTTTTGCGAGCGCGGTTGGTTGGGGCTCGCCTGCTGGAGGTGTTTTGCCATGGCGGTTGTTGCAAGGCTGGGAGCGGGTTCAGCCTACACCGAAGGACTCGCGGTTGCCCATTACACATGGGCTATTGGTACGGGTTTGCGCGGCCTTAGCGCAGGTGGCGGCTTCTGCGTATGAAGCCACTTTGTTTCGGGCGGTGTTTTGCCTTGCCTTTTTTGGGGCTTTTCGAATCGGGGAGTTGGTTGCGGGCTCTGGCCAGCGGGGGATGGTGGGGGGCTGCAGGCGCATCATGTTCAGGTGAAAGGGGGGCGGTTACGGATCCTGTTGGCAAGATCCAAGACGGATCCGCTGGGGAGAGGTTTGTGGGTGTGGTTGGGTGAGGTTGGGGACCCGCGGGCTTGCCCGGTTCGGGCGGTGCGGCAGTATTTGTCGGTGCGTCCGAGGCTGGCGGGGGGGGGGGTTCGTGCACGTGGACGCGCGGGTCCTAACCCGTTTTCAGGTAACGGCGGTGCTGCGCCTGGCATTGCGGGCGGTGGGTGAGGACCCTATGCGGTTTGCGCCCCACTCCTTTCGAATTGGGGCTGCCACTAGTGCGGCGGTGGCTGGGTTGCCTGAGCAGGTTATTCAGGGTATAGGTAGGTGGCGCTCTCGGGCTTTTAAAGGTTACGTGCGGCTGTAAGGGTTCGGGTTGTGGGGCGAGGTCTTTAACTCTTTTGCAGATGGGGGTGCCGGGCCTGGTGGCTGTTGGGTTGCTGGCCACTCTTTTGTCCACTGGGCGGGACGGCGTGCTGCTGCTCGACCTATCGGAGCTAATTTGGGACTGGACCCGTCGGTGGTGGCTGTGACATGGCTGGGTGTGAGAGGACTTTGTTGGTCTCAATTTCTGCCTTTGCTACAGCGCCATGGGAGGACATTGCGGTGGCCGAGAGCCCTGCTTGTGCATCTTGGGGGCAATGACTTGGTGTCCTGGTCCTGCAGGCAGCTGATCCGGGCGGTGCAGGATGATCTGGGGGTGGTGCTTAGGATGTTTCCTGGTATTGTTTTGCTGTGGTCTGACATTATTCCAAGGCCGGCTTGCTGGGACCAGCGGCGGTGGTCTCGGGGCCTGACTAAGATTAATCGACAGATTGGTTGATGGGTCTGTCAGAGGGGGGGGGTTATCAGATTTTGCATGACTGGGTGGATGCTACGTGTTTGGGGCTATATCGGGCCGATGGGGTTCATTTGTCGCCAGTTGGTATGGACCTGCTCCTTAACGACTGGCAGGAGGCCTTGGAATATATGTCTGTCCATGATGTTCGCTGGTCGCAGCTTAGGGTTGGGGAGGGCGGCACATGAACAGGGTTCTGTGCCGGTGGTGGAATCCCGGAGGTTTCCGGGGTCCAGAGCAGCAGGCTACATTTGGGCGGGGGCGGGGTGCCCCTGACCCAGTTAAACCCCTGCCGACTTTTGCTAATAGCATGGCGAAGTCGGGGAGAGGGGCATGACAACTTGCCGGGAGGCAAGTTATGGCATTAGCGGTGGCGGGCACTTTGCTAAGGTATGGCTGGTGCAGCCGGGTTCCGCTAATGGGGGGTTTTTGAAAGTTGATGTTGGTTTGTTCTAATTGTTAATGGTTAATAAAGCTGCGACCAGTTGTGTTCCATGAAGTTATGGTGTCATGTCTTGTTTCGGGGGGGTGGGGGGGAAATGGTAGGGCCTGAAGCGCCGGGTCCGCCTGCCTCGGTTATCGCGAGGCCGCGGGCAGGGTCCCGGCGGCCGACTTTAACCGGGCACGCGGCCCGGCACGGGGACCCTGTGCGCGGCCTTGGCGGGGCGTGCGAGTGCACCTTTTAAATTGATTGGCTCCCCGTGGTCGGTGCCGTGCGGGAGCCAATCGATGGGTTCGTTGCTGGGAGGTGGGGGGGGGAGTTGCGGCCAGCAGCCTCCGCGTGGCAGTTGGAGCGGAGGCTGCTTTTGGGGTGCCGGCGTCCCTCCCACCCACCCGCTGTGGAGGCTTGGTTTTTGGGGTGTTGCAGCTTGGGGGGGGGGGCGGAATCCCGGAGGTTTCCGGGGTCCGGAGCAGCAGGCTACATTTGGGCGGGGGCGGGGTGCCCCTGACCCGGTTAAACCTCTGCCGACTTTTGCTAATAGCATGGCGAAGTCGGGGAGAGGGGCATGGCAACTTGCCGGGAGGCAAGTTATGGCATTAGCGGTGGCGGGCACTTTGCTAAGGTATGGCTGGTGCAGCCGGGTTCCGCTAATGGGTTTTTTTTGAAAGTTGATGTTGGTTTGTTCTAATTGTTAATGGTTAATAAAGCTGCGACCAGTTGTGTTCCATGAAGTTATGGTGTCATGTCTTGTTTCGGGGGGGTGGGGGGGAAATGGTAGGGCCTGAAGCGCCGGGTCCGCCTGCCTCGGTTATCGCGAGGACGCGGGCAGGGTCCCGGCGGCCGACTTTAACCGGGCGCGCGGCCCGGCACGGGGACCCTGTGCGCGGCCTCGGCGGGGCGTGCGAGTGCACCTTTTAAATTGATTGGCTCCCCGTGGTCGGTGCCGTGCGGGAGCCAATCGATGGGTTCGTTGCTGGGAGGTGGGGGGGGGAGTTGCTGCCAGCAGCCTCCGCGTGGCAGTTGGAGCGGAGGCTGCTTTTGGGGTGCCGGCGTCCCTCCCTCCCTCCCTCTCTGTGGAGGCTTGGTTTTTGGGGTGTTGCAGCTTGGGGGGGGGGGCGGAATCCCGGAGGTTTCCGGGGGCCGGAGCAGCAGGCTACATTTGGGCGGGGGCGGGGTGCCCCTGACCCGGTTAAACCTCTGCCGAATTTTGCTAATAGCATGGCGAAGTCGGGGAGAGGGGCATGGCAACTTGCCGGGAGGCAAGTTATGGCATTAGCGGTGGCGGGCACTTTGCTAAGGTATGGCTGGTGCAGCCGGGTTCCGCTAATGGGGTTTTTTTGAAAGTTGATGTTGGTTTGTTCTAATTGTTAATGGTTAATAAAGCTGCGACCAGTTGTGTTCCATGAAGTTATGGTGTCATGTCTTGTTTCAGGGGGGGGGGGATGGTAGGGCCTGAAGCGCCGGGTCCGCCTGCCTCGGTTAAGAAGCCCTGCAAAGAGTTTCCTTTTGAAACTGAACTTCCAGTCTAACAGGAAATGAATTTTCAAAAGCTATTTGCCTAAGTAAATGGCTGATTACCTAGTTAAGTATGCTATTTGAAATTTGACCACCAGACATACAGGTAAAACTGTGTGTGGAGATCAGTAATGCAAATGCTTTTAACTGTGGGAAAAGTAGGCGGTTTCAAAGCTAGAATTAGATTGGGAAGAGCAATAATCCACTTAGTTTTCCCATTTTCATTACCATCATGCTGTTTTGTAGGAGAAGGGGGTTATTTTAGAAGCCCTTTGCATGTATGAAAATGCCCATCCACACGTGCAAATCACTTCCATGTCTGCCCTGATAATGTTGATGTTACAGGGGGGCATGGGAGAGGCATGTCCAGGGGGCGCTAAGAGAGATCCACATGCATCTGAGATTGCACAGTGGTGATACATATCCATATTTAAACCTGCCCCCCCAGGCATTTCAAAAGTGCGCGTTTCTGCCAGTTGGCACCTGTATGGTTAATTGGGAAATGCCTTCTCAATTCCCCAATAATTTTCTTCCCTTCAAAGACAGGAACCAAGTAAATATTGAGGCTTCTGTGTACCGAGGTTCTACTGCATATCTCCATTTGCCAAATGTGGATGTGATGCTATATCCATGTGCAGGTTCTGGAATACTGGGTTCTCCCACATCCATGTCTTGAATGTTCATGTTTTTTTAAATCGCCCAGCTCCCTGCATGTGTTCGGGCCCTTATTCTGCACCTCCTCATTTTCTAATATGTTGACAGAGATGTTTATCTTTTGGGGAGGGGAGAACAGGTCAATTTTCAAACGTATTTACATGTGTTCACCTCCCCTACTGCCCCTACAAAATTTTAGCCGTTTTAATTGCTACATACCAGGGGGGGGGGGGGGGATCTAAAATGCGCATTAAATATATCTACAGAAAAAAACGGAAGTAAATCTCTACATATACATTTTGCCTGCAAAATTCAGTTTGGAATAAGAAGTGATACTTTCATGGACAGTGCAGGAAATAAATGAATATTAAGTACCAGCAGGATCTTGGCACTACCAGCACTTATTCTTATGCTGAGGTGGCAGGACGTAAGTCTATGCTTTCCTGAGAGTTGACACCGGGAAACGTTTTCGGAGCTCTGGAGAGGTTTAATTTTTGGGAGGGAAATGAAAAGAACTCGGGGGTGGATATAAAGGCAAGGAGGAGACTGATAGGGGGCTTCATGACCTAACCCTGTCTTATTTAAAACTCAAGGGGTACAGGACTCAGCAGTTTTAAAATAAGGGGTTGAGTGGGGGCATTTGGGACAAAACTAAAGGGGTTCAGGACCTAGCGTTTTAAAATATACTGAAGGGGTATTTGAAGGAGGTGGAGAGCTAGTTTGGGCATCATGCACTTTTTTTCTTTTAATGAAGGGAGATGGATGGGTAAGTGGGATTTGGGACATTGGACACATGTTTTAATGGAGGAGTATCACAGACTTTATTAATGTTTTGTTTTAAGTTAATTGGTGCTTATGATTTTCAGCTGGGAAATCAGTCACACTAATCTAGTCAATCAAATTTTAAGCAGGTAGGATTTAGATAGACTCAGCTAGATAGCCAGCTAAAATTAATCAATTCTCTTATCTGTGCGTTTTTGAATATAGACCTCTGTTTATATGTGATACTAGAATTACAAGAGTTAATGGGATCTCAGGTGCTTATGTAGCCAGATCTGTCTACAGGTTAAACAGAGGACCTAGAAGTCTGGATATTTAGGCAATGTCCACAGTCGGCAAGGAAATCCACAGTACTATCTTTTAACTTTCAAAAGGGAGACTATGATAAAATGAGGAAGATAGTTAAGAAAAACTGAAAGGAGCAGTTGCAAAGGTTAAAGATGTACATCAAGCACTGGTGGCATTTAAATATACTATATTGGAAGCCCAGATAAGCAGTATTCTCCAGGACCAAGCAGGAAGTCAGTCCTCATATATGGGTGACATCGACATCAATGGAGCCCCCATGCGAAGCATTTCCCCAGCTTTCTAGGAAAGCCTTTGGGAATACACCCACGCATGCGCAGTCCCCTTCCCACCCAAAGGTGCCATCTTGCTCAGTCTTTCTTTTTCCGTGGAGCCCAACGAACGTGAGTCCGTGTCACCTGGAAAAGTTTGATTTTTTTCTGCGATTTTCGCTCTTGTTTTGTCCGCTTCGATGCCGGTTCCCCTTCCCGTCTAGGTTCGGTACGCTGGTATCGACCCGATCTCTATTTTTCGTTTTTTTGCCCTTCGTGGCACGCTTTCGCGCTCTTTTTTCTTTTTCTCTGGAGGACCAGTCTTTTGACCTCGCGGGGACCATTTTTTCCCCGATAGCCTCCAGTGGTTTTAAAAAGTGTGATCGTTGTAAGAAGCTCATGTCTCTTACCGACACACACGACTGCTGCCTGCGTTGCCTCGGGCCGGACCATGATCCCAAGGTCTGTGTCCCATGTGGAAAGATGTCCACTAAGGCACTCAGAAGCCAGCAGCATCAGAAGGAGAGAATTTTGTCTGACTCTGCCTCCAGTCGAGCCCGGACCTCATCGGAGGCCTCGACGTCTCGGGAGTCGGACCCCGAGCTTCGTCTGGGTTCCTCTGAAAGGGGGTCCCCCAGTTGGGAGCATATTTTTTTTTCTCTTCTATAACACTGTGGTGTAAATAGTTCATTTTGTTATCCAAGTTGGTTCTCCTGTTATTTGTAAACTCAGACTTATGTACCCTGTCTGATTGTTCTGTTCCATGTAAACCGCGCTGATGCTGAATAGTGCGGTATAGAAGAAATTATAAATAAATAAATAAATAAAATAAGAGGAAGAGAAAGCTCATGAGGGCGGCGTTGGAGGATGCCCCTGGTTCCTCGAGGGCCAGGCCTCGGACCCCTGACCGCCACTCTGGGCCTTTGGAGCTGGAGAAGCCAACTAAGGTATCCCGTGTAGAGCCGGAGTCCGTCGAGCACGTAAGTCCTGTTGTCCTCGAAGACTCTCCTCCCAGGGAGCCGACGTCGGGCCCGGAGCCGCCGCCGGGGCCCGAGTCAGTGGCTGCTGAGTCTCCTGAGCTTGGACTCAGGCTGACAGCCTTGGAGTGCAGACTGTCTGCCTTCATGGATCAGCAGCGGGTGCTAATGTCCAGCCTGACTGGTGCATCTGCCCCGACCACCGGGACGTGGACGTCTAAGTCAACCCCGGAGACCGAGCCGGTTCTCGAAGCCATGAAGGCCCGAGTCCAGACTCGGTCACGGTCTCCCTCGACCTCCCATTCGGGACTGAGGGCATCGACGCCGATGGCCCCTGCATCGGGGCGGGTGTTGCTGGAGCCTGCATGGTCAGAGCCCCTCGATTCTTCTTCGGATGAGTCTGCGTGGGAGACAGAGGACGAGGAGTCCCTCGATACCTTCCGGACTCGATGTATCCCTTCGGACTCACCGCAGTCCAAGCCCCAGAGTTGGTCCCCACCGGAGGACACCTGGTTCTCGGAGTTTGTCAGGGACATGGCCAAGGCTTTGAATGTTCTTGCGGACCCCGAGGAGGAGCCTCGAGCTGAAGAGCTCGACGCCCTACAGTACGACTCTTCCCCGCGGGAGGCCTTTACTGTGCCGGTTCCTCCGATGCTGGAAAGGCTCCTCTTTTGAATGTGGGAGGCACCGGACTCGGCACCGGTTTTGAGCAAGCATATCGATTCCATGTATCAAGTCCAAAAGAGCCCTGGGTTCCAGAAGGCGCAGCTGCCGCATCATTCTATGGTTGTGGAATCGGCCATGCATCATCTGAAGAACCAGAAGATGCACTCCGCGGTGCCCCCAGGCAGGGAGGCCCGAAGCCTAGATGCCATCGTCAGAAAGTGCTTCCAGGGATCGATGCTTGCTTGCCGTGTCCAGTCCTACCAGCTGTACATGGGCATGTACTTGTGGGACCTGGCTAAGGAGATAGCCGGGTTCTCGGCTGGCCTCTCCGGGGAACCTTTGCAGAGGTTCAAGTCCGTGTCTTTGGGGGTTCAGGAATGCTCCAAATTCATCTCCCGGGCGGCCTACGATGGCTTTGAGGCTTCAGCCCGCATAGCAGCGGCCAGCATCGGTGCTCGACGCCAGGCATGGCTACAGTCATCGGACCTCGAGCCATGGGTACAGGACAAGTTGGTCGATGTCCCATGTCGGGATGAAAACCTCTTCGGCAAGCCCATGGCCGAAAAGGCCGCTGAGCTCGAGTCCGAGACTCTGACACGGACAAGGTTGTCCAGAAAAACTTCTGCCCCTTCTCATAAGAAGAAGGGCTCGGGGAAAAAGACCTTTTACCCGAGGAAGGCATCTGCCTACAAACCTTTCCCTCATTAACAGGCTTCCCGAAGGGTGCACCAGGCCAAGGGGCAGGGACATGGGCCCCGTAGGCAGAAATCCCCCAAGCCTCCAGCTCCTGCTCCAACTCAGCAGGGAGGGGGTTTTTGACTCCCACTGCATAGCCTCTCCACCTCTGCTGGCTCATCTCAGCACGGGAGGTCGGTTGGCCCTGTTTGCCCACCAGTGGCCGCCCATCACAAGAGATGCTTGGGTACTAAGCATAGTCCGGAAGGGCTATCTGCTCCATTTCACTCAAGTACCCCCCTCCTACTGCCCAGGGGAGCCTCCAAGGCCTACTCTGTATCAGGAACTCCTTTTCCAGGAACTGCAAGGTCTTCTTCAAGACAGGGCGGTGGAGCCTGTACCTCCCCACCAGTTGGGGCAGGGCTTCTACTCCAGATACTTTCTTGTGCCAAAGAGAACTGGAGGTCTCCGACCCATTTTGGACTTGAGAAATCTCAACAAGTTCTTGGAAAAGGAAAAGTTCAAGATGCTTACTCTTGGAACACTGCTGTCCTACCTCCAGCAGGGAGATTGTCTATGCTCCTTAGACCTGAAGGATGCATATACTCACATCCTCATTCATCCAGACCACAGAAAATACCTGAGATTCATGGTAGATTGAAACCATTTTCAGTACAGGGTACTGCCCTTTGGCCTAACCTCCGCCCCATGGGTCTTCACAAAGTGCCTGGCAGTGGTGGCGGCCTACTTGAGAAACCAGGGTATCTTTGTCTTCCCCTACCTTAACGACTGGCTCATCAGGGGTCAGACTCTCCAGGCGGCCAGGCAAGCCACCCTCCATACTGTCTCTCTCCTCCAGCAACTAGGCTTCGTCATAAACTTCGCAAAGTCCACTTTGCTCCCCTCCCAGAACCTGGAGTTCATAGGAGCATGGTTAGACTCCCTGCAAGCAAAAGCTTACTTGCCAGAAGACAGAGCGGGCAGGCTGATGGTCTTGGCCAGACGGTTTCTAGACAACCCACTGGTTTCCGCCAGACTCTGTCTAAGGCTCTTAGGCCACATGGCTTCGACACTGCATGTGACCCCCAATGCCCACCTAAATATGAGGCCTGCACAGTGGTGTCTCAGAACTCAGTGGAGGCAGGCTACAGGCAGCCTCAGAGACAAAGTAAGGGTATCCAAACCCTTCCTGAACTCCCTACGGTGGTGGCTACACTCCCCCAACCTTCTACAGGGAATCCCTTTTCAGGTACCTGTTTCCACTGTGGTACTCACGACAGATGCCTCCTTGCTGGGCTGGGGTGCACATTGTCTGGACAAGTACACTCAGGGTCTGTGGTCTCCATGGGAGGCCACGCAACAGATCAATCTCCTGGAACTCAGGGCGATACGCTTGGCCCTCAAAGTCTTCTCTCACACCCTGGCCCACCAGTCTGTCCTGGTACAGACGGACAACCAAGTGGCGATGTTCTATGTGAACAAACAAGGGGCACGGGGTCCAGGCTCCTGTGTCAGGAGGCACAGGTCCTCTGCTCCTTTGCACTTAAACACCATATGCTGCTCAGGGCAGTCTATCTTCCTGGCCACGAAAACTTCCTGGCAGACAGATTGAGCATGGTTCTGCAGCCTCACGAATGGCAACTGCACCCCTTGGTGGTTCAGAACATTTTCCTGAAATGGGGACTTCCAGCCATAGACCTCTTTGCCGGTCCTCTAAACCGGCAACAGCCTCAGTTCTGCTCCAGGCAACCGCATCCCAAGAGATTCGCAGCGGATGCCTTCCTGATCTCATGGTCCAAGGGCCTTCTGTATGCGTTTCCTCCTACACCCCTGGTGGCCCGAACCTTATTCAAGATTCTAAGGGACAGGGCCTCGGTCATCTTGGTAACCCCCAGATGGCCGAGGCAGCCCTGGTTCCCACTGCTGTTACAGCTAGCGGTGGACACTCCACTCCCTGTGGGGTTGCAACCCGATCTTCTTTCTCAGGCTCAGGGTTCCCTTCTGCACCCCAATCTCAAAACTCTCAATTTGATGGCCTGGAGGCTGCAAGGGTAGTGCTGGCTCCCTGGGGCCTGCCTCAGGAAGTTGAAGAGGTGGTCTTGGCCTCTAGGAAGCAATCCACCAGAAAGACCTATGCCCTGAAGTGGAAACGGTTCTCCTTGTGGTGTGACCAACGCCAGGAGAACCCTTTCTCCTGCCCTGTGCCAGTGGTGCTTCAGTACCTGCTGCACTTGTCTAATCAGGGTCTTAAGTCTAATTCTGTTCGGGTACACCTGTCTGCTCTGGCAGCCCACCACGCACTAGTGGAAGGGCACTCTTTATCGGTTCACCCCTTGGTGTCCCGCTTCCTCAGGGGCTTGCTTTTGCTAAAGTCTCCTCTATGTCCACCAGCCCCTGAGTGGGAGTTGAATGTAGTCTTGCAGCAGCTTACTCGCCCTCCCTTTGAACCGATGGCTACGTGTCCTCTCCGCTTCCTTTCCTGGAAGGCTCTTTTCCTAGTGGCACTGACCTCGGCTAGGCGAGTGATGAACTTCAAGCCCTGGTCTGTGACAGGCCATACACTCATTTCTATAGGAACAGGGTGGTCCTTAGGACTCATCCTAAGATCCTCCCGAAGGTAGTCTCCTCTTTCCACCTCAATCAGGAGGTGGTTCTTCCAACATTCTTCCTTAGGCCCCATGCCAGCCGGGCTGAGGAAGTCCTGCATACCCTGGACTGTAGAAGGGCCTTGTCTTTCTACCTTGAGCATACTAGGGGGCATAGAAGGGCTACTCAGCTCTTCGTCTCCTTTGACCCAAACAACTTGGGGGTGCCTGTCTCCAAGCGTACCTTGTCCATATGGGTGGCGGACTGTATCGCTTGGGCTTACAGGGCTGCAGGCCTTCCCTTGCAGGGTCGAGTCACAGACCACCGTGTCCGGGCAATGGCTGCATCAGTAGCTCATCTCCGCTCTGTACCGTTGACAGACATCTGCAGGGCTGCAACTTGGTCCTCAAGCCAGACTTTTGCAGCCCATTACTGCCTGTAGAGGGAGTCCCATAGGGACAGTGCTTTTGGCCAGGCAGTACTCTGGAATCTCTTTGAGGTTTAGGCAACGTTTGCCCTCCAGCCCTCTTGTTTGGGCTACCGGTGGGATCTGTTCTCAGTAAAATTCTTTCCCTGATGCTGAGGCTTCACAGAGAGAGCTCTATTTTTCAGCCTGGGTTCATGGTAGCCCAGAGCTAGGGAGTCACCCATATGTGAGGACTGACTTCCTGCTTGGTCCTGGAGAAAGAGTAGTTACTCACCTGTAACAGGTGTTCTCCAGGAGCAGCAGGAATCAGTCCTCACAACACTCCCTCCTCCCCTCGGAGTTGCAGTTGTACATAGTTCATTTTGGGGGTTTTTGTGCTGTCTTTTAGCTATGTCATCTGACTGAGCAAAATGGCACCTTTGGGTGGGAAGGGGACCGCGCATGCGTGGGTGTATTCCCAAAGGCTTTCCTAGAAAGCTGGGGAAATGCTCCGCATGGGGGCTCCATCGACGTCGATGTCACCCATATGTGAGGACTGATTCCTGCTGCTCCTGGAGAACACCTGTTACAGGTGAGTAACTACTCTTTCCATGCTTTAAGTAAAGTTGAAGTCAAAAAAACTGTCAGCATTGTTTAAAAGTGATGTCTGAGAGGCTATTGCTGCTAAAAAAAAAAAGCATCTTTCAGGAAATGGAAAAAGGAGCCAAATGACAAAAACTGGAAAAAAACATAAGCACTGCCAAGTTAGATGCAAGGCACTGATAAGGCAGGCAAAGTGAGAATTTGAGAAGAAGCTGACTCTGGAAGTAAAAACACATAATACTTTTTCCAAGTACAGCTTCCCTGTCTTTGGAAGAAGTTTATTTGTTCATTAATGCTCTAAGTATTTAAAAGTCTGAATCAAATCTCCCCTGTCCCTCCTCTCCTCCAGAGTGTACAAATTTAGGTCTTAAAATCTCTTCTCAGTCTTCTGACGTAGGCTCCAATTCATTTTGGTCACCTTTCTCTGAACCGTTACGTCTTTCTATATCCTTTGTGAGATATGGTCTCCAAAACTGAACACAGTATTCCAAATGAGGCCTCACCAGTGACTTGTACAGTGGCATTAGAATCTCTTCCTTTCTGCTGGTAATGCCTCTTTGTACACAACCCAGCATCCTTCTGGCTTTTGCCACCTCCGTTTCGCACTGTTTCGCCACCTTGAGATCCTCAGAAATAATCACTCCAAGGTCCTTCTCCTGGTCCGTGCACACCAACCTCTCATCTCCTATCACGTACATTTCCTTTGGATTTCTGCTTCCTAAGTGCATGACACTGCACGTCTTCACATTAAATCCTAACTGTCAAGTATTAAACCATTCTTTCAACTTTTGTAGATCTTTCCTCATGTTCTCCACTCCCTGAGGGGAGTCCACTCTGTTGCAAATTTTCATATTATCTGCAAAAAGACAGACTTTTCCATTCAGTCCTTCAGCAAAAATACAAATACATTGAACAGTACCAGTCCCAGGACCGAACCCTGGGGCACATCGCTACTCACATTCCTTTCATCGGAGTGAGTTCCGTTTACTATCACCTTCTGTCATATGTCAGTTGACCAAATTCTGATCCAGTTAACAACATTGGGACCCATCACCAAGCTATTGAGTTTATTGATAAGCCTCCTATGAGGAACAGTATCAAAGGCTTTGCTGAAATCCAGGTAGATGACATCCATCACATGCACCTGATCTAGTTCTCTGGTCACCCAGTCAAAGAACTCAATCAGATTTGTTTGGCAAGATCGTCCTTTGGTAAAACCATGTTGCCTTGAATCATGAACCTATTTGTTTTGTATTGGGCCAAACATTGATATACTGGGTCTCTTTTTAATAATGGTTTATGGACCTTTCCTCCAGGAACTTGTGCAAACCATTTTTAAAACCAGCTACACTAACAGCCTTTACTACATCCTCCGGTAACCAATTCCAGAGTTTGATTACATGTTGAGTGAAAAAATATTTTCTCTTATTAGTCTTAAATAGTTTACCCTGTAGCTTAATTGCATGTCCCCTAGTCTTTCTATATTCTGATAATGTAAACAATCGATCTACGTTTCCACTCCATTCATCAATTTATAGACTTCTATCATATCTCCCCTCAGCTGTCTCTTTTCCAGGTTAAAGAGCCCTAACCTTTTTAGCTTTTCTTCATACGGGTATCCTTCCGTCCCCTTTACCATTTTGGTGGCTCTTCTCTGAACCTTTTCTAATAACGCTATATCCTTTTTAAGATACGGCAACCAGAATTGCACACAATATTCAAGGTGCAGTCGCACCATGGAACGATACAGAGGCATTATAATATCCTTTGTTTTATTTTCCATTCCTTTCCTTATGATACCTAGCATTCTATTTGCTTTCTTGGCAGCCGCTGCACACTGGGTGGAGGGTTTTAACATGTTATCCACAATGACGCCTAAATCTTTTTCCTGGGTGGCGGTTCCTAATGTGGAACCTTGCATTGTGTAACCATAGTTGGGGTTGTTCTTCCCTAGGTGCATAACTTTGCACTTGTCCACATTAAATTTCATCTGCCATTTCGAAGCCCAGTCTTCCAATTTATCAAGATCCTCTTGAAGTTTTCCACAATCCTCATGGGTTTTAACAACTTTAAATAGTTTTCTGTCATCTGCAAATTTGATAACCTCACTCGTAATTCCCTTTTCCAGGTCATTTATGAATATGTCAAAAAGCAGCGGACCCACCACTATTCACCTTTCTCCATTGGGAAAATTGGCAATTTAGCTGCTTTCTATCTTTTAACCAGTTCCCGATCCACAATAGTACACTGTCTCCTATCCCATGACTCTTTAGTTTTGCCAAAAGTCTCTTCTTAAAGCGTGGAATACAGCTGGCCTGGGCTTCCAAGATAGTATTTTTAAACAACACCCAAGCTTGATGTAAGTCTTTAACCTTTGCAACTGCTCCTTTTAGTTTTTTCTTAACTATTTTCCTCATTTTATCCTAGTCTCCCTTTCTAAAGTTAAAAGATAGTACTGTGGATTTCCTTACCATCCTTCCTCCACTAATTAAATTAAAGGCGATCATGCTATGATCACTGTTGCCAAGTGGCCCCATTACCCTTATCTCTTGCACCAGATCTGGTGTTCTACTAAGGACTAGGAACTTCTCCTGTCTCCAAGGATCTGTTAAAAACATCCTTTAACGACCCTGCAAAAATCTCTCTGAGCTCTTTCAGTATCCTTGGATGTATCCCATCCGGTCCCATGGCCTTTTCTACTTTCAGTTTTGCAAGTTGTTCTAACACATCATCTTTTGTGAATGCTGTGGCATCTACTCCCTTCCCATTTTTATATTTAAGAGTCATAGGTGGTCCTTCTCCAGGATTTTCTTTAGTAAAAGCAGAGCAGAAGTATTTGTTTAGCATTTTCGCTATTTCAATGTCACTTTCCACGAGTCCATTCCCAGCACATCTGAGTCCTGCAATTCCACCTCTGATTTTCCTCCTCTCCTGAATATACCTGAAGAAAGTTTCACATCTTTAGCCATCTTTTCTTCTGCCTTTGATTTTGCTATCATTATTTCTTTTTGTCTCTTTTAGTTTGATCCTGTATTCCTTTCTGTGTTCCTCTGTTTGCGAGCTTCTGAATTTTGTGAAAGCTGTGTTTTTTGCCTTTATTGGAGCAGCCACTTCTTTGGAGAACCAAATAGGTTTAGTTTTCCTCTTGTTTTTATTTACTTTCCTTACATATGTATCTGTTCCCCCTTTTATTGCCACCTTTAGTTTAGCTCATTGCAATTCCACTTCCCTTATCCCCTCCCACCCTGCCAACTCTTCAGGTGCTTGGCCATTTTATAGAAGTCAGTGTTATTGAAGTCTAGGAATTTGAGCTTGCTATGATTGTATTCCATCTTGGCTTTTATCTCAAACCACACAGTGTGATGATCACTGCTGCTCACAGGGGCATCTACCTGGACGTTTGACATGCTATCTCCGATGGTGAGCATTAAATCCAGCATAGAGCTTTCCCTGATCGGTTCCATCACCATTTGTCTAAGTAACGCATCTTGGAAGGCATCCACAATTATTTTCTATTCTTTCCAGATTTGCAGAAGGAATACTCCAATCCACATCAGGTAGATCAAAGTCACCCAATATGATCACGCTCCCCTTTGTGGCTATCTTTGCAATATCTATAATCAATTTGCTATATATTCTTTTGGTTTGAGTTGGAGGCCTGTAGACCCCACCAGTATGGATGGCAATGTCATCTCCTCTTTCCAACACAATCCATAGTGCTTCTTCCTTTCCCCACATCCCCTGCATTTCAGCAGCTTTAATAATGCTTTTGACATATAGGGCTACACCTCCTCCTTTTCCACCTTCTCTAGCTCTTCAGACCACACCTTGAATATTGTGTGTAATTCTGGTTGCCGTATCTTAAAAAGAATATAGCGCTATTAGAAAAGGTACAGAGAAGAGCCACCAAAATGGTAAAGGGGATGGAAGGATACCCCAATGAGGAGAGGTTAAAAAGGTTAAGGCTCTTCAACCTGGAAAAGAGACAGTTGAGGGGAGAAATGATAGAGGTCTATAAATTACTGAATGGAGTGGAACGGGTAAATGTAGATTGATTGTTTACGCCATCAAAATATAGAAAGACTAGGGGACATGCAATGAAGCTACAGTGTAACCTATTTAAGGCTAATAAGAGAAAATATTTTTTCACTCAACGCGTAATTAAACTCTGGAATTTGTTACCAGAGGATGTAGTAAAAGCTGTTAGTGTAGCTGGGTTTAAAAAAAGGTTTGGACAAGTTCCTGGAGAAAAGGTCCATAAACCATTATTAAAGGGAACTCAGGAAATCCAATGCTTACCCCAATACAAACAATGTAGAACCTGGTCTTTTGGGGAAACTGCTAGGTACTTGTGACCTAGATAGACCACTGTTGGAAACAGGATATTGGGCTTGATGGATCTTGGTCTGACTCAGTATGGCATATCTGATGTTCTTATGTTCATCCATTTTTTTTTCTTTCAGCCACATTTATAAGATTGCTGCTCCTGCTGCACGTAGTTAACTGTTTTAGGAATGGCTCCCCCATCAACAACACCATTTCTAAAACACAGTCAGAACTGAAGACTTGGAGCTCTAGTCACGTAGGGGCACATCCGGCCCGTCCGGATGGCCCCGAGCAAGACAAGCCGCTTAGGATCTGATTCTGGACCATGGAAACAAAGCATTCCCACAGTGCACATAATCAGGCCTGTGGATGACCTGGCGTTCCTCTGCTTTCTGCAGGGGCACCCTCCCCACAGGCGCCCCTGACTCCTGTAGCTTAGGCCCCCTCTCTTCCCCACCACCCGTCCCATATCTGGCTTGCTGGTGTCTGGATCAGGTGGCAGGGTCCCCCCTGCACCCAGTCTCGGGGGGGGGGGGCGCATCCCCAGGCTCAGTTGACTGGTTGCTGCTGCTTATTCCACCTTTGAGATGGAATAAGCAACATGTCCCCTTTGACCCGGCAGAACTTACAGGGCCATGATCTGAATCACTCTTGTACGTCCTGCCAAATTGTCCACACCCGTTCTGCCCAGATCCCGCCCCCTGCCGGTTCTCCCTGTCCTGCTGCTCAGGACGTATGGGGAGAGCCAGAGGGGAAAATCAGGCCCATAGTGCTTCCACATCTCAATTCAGACTTCCAAGTTTTTACTAAAATGTGCCTTCATGATTCTAGTAGAACTAAATTAAAACAAACAAGTCCTTTAAATCACTAATTTCTTTTCTCCATCTCATGGGGTGATGTTTAACATGTTAATTGGGAGGAGTGGCCTAGTGGTTGGGGTAAGTTACCTCAGGCTGGCACGTCGGGAATTCAAATCCCACTAAAAGACAGCAACCTTGGGCCGGAAGGACTTGGGTTTCTAGTCCCACAGGTGCTCCTTGTGGTCTTGGGCAAGTCACTTAACCCTCCATTGCCCATGTTCCCTGTAAAATAGTTATCTCCAAATTATAATGCCCTGTTCAATGTAATTTCAGTTTGTTTAATGTAAACCACATTGATATCATGAAAGGCAGTATATAAGAAATGTTAAAATAAAAATAATAAAGTGTACTTTCTCCCATTCAAGAAGAGGGGTTGCTGCAAAAGGAATGAAATGTCCACCATTTGATTTGGCATCAATGGGGCAAGAGCAACTGGAGATCACTCCTGTCCCATTTTAATTGGGTAAAGAAGGGGACAGTTGGAAGAGGCAGAATAGCTAGAAATGGTGAAATGGGGTTGGATGGAATAGGGAGATAGGAAACAACAAGAAGACTTTTGAAAAAAAATGGTTATGTTTTACACATTTTAACATGCTTAGGTGGTTAGCACACAATGGTTTTTGCCAGTATTTTTCTCATTTACATATTTATTTTCAAATGTAACTATGTAAGCATGCAGGATTAATGTGCAAATAGGGTAGCAATCAACCCTTGATGATTATAGCATTGTGGAACAGGCATGCAAATATCCATTTATACCCGTGCAAATTCATGTATTGTTTAGTTATGCAGTCTCTGAGCATCAAATGAATGAAATGAATCCTTTTAAATGGTTCACTAAATAAATTTGACCCTAGGGGCCAGTTTGGATCATTGTGTAGATATATTTTTCTGCAAAAATGAATACATACATAACTTGTCTCTTTAACTGTTTTCATCAGCGGTAAATGATCTGCATGCCAGTTAGTTTTGAGTTATTAAAACTTAGAAATTCTATTTCTTTAGTTTTCATAAATTACAAATTCTCACTGGTCATCAGACCTAACGTCTGTCTAAATGCATTTTATCCATATATTTCTTGATAAATGTTTCAAAAGTACTCCTAATAGAAACTTCTCAAACATGCAGGGCTTGAACTGCACAGCACATTCCCTGGGTAGCAGAGGTGGAAGATGCAGCCCTAGATACCGACATTCATACTCTCCTACTGCTAGCCCAATCAGCACTGGAGGGAGAATTATCCACTGAAGGGGAGAGAAAGTAGGGAGTTGCCAATTCAATGATTGCTAGCTGCTGTTCTCCTCCTATCAACCTGGTTCGTACTCCCGTGTCCCCCAGTGATTCTGTGGAACTGGCCAATGCCATGGTAAAGATTTTGTAGCCCTTCTCATGGATGGAAATTCACAGTATATCATAGGACCTGAATATGCATAGGTAAAATGATAACATTAAGTAGTAAAATAGTAAATGACAGTGGTCTAGTCTACCCAATAAGTCTACAGTAGTTAGGGCTGTAATTTCCACTCATACTTTTTATCATCCATGCATTTGTATAGGGTTATAACTAATGTTTTGTGTAGGTTACCTTCCCTCCCACAAAATATTTTTGGAGATTATAATTGCACTCTGTGTAAGTTACACTCAAGCCCCATTTCCTTTGCTTAGGATTGCAACAGCTGCTCTGTGCAGATTCTCCTCCACATTTTCCTAGAAATGCAAAAGTCATTTCATTGCTCTCTTAAGACAAAGCTCAATCTCAGTCACTGGGGATCCTCTCTATATATCCCATAATTCACACTGCAGTATGCTGGCGATGTATACACATCAGAACGTATTGAGCTGCAAGCTAAATTGCCAGTCTGTCCTTAGAGTACAGAGATCATTGGTCATCCTCTTCTCAGGTGGTAGAGCTCTCTTCCATAAGATGTTGTTTTAGGTGTGTTCTCGTTGCGGCTACAAGTCTCCTTTCTTCCTCCCAGTCCAACATCTTAGTGCTGAAAAGAGAGCACTCTCCCACAATAGTTTCAATGGCACAGGATACAAAGAAAATAAGTACGATCTTATAGTTCATCTGAGCAAAACAGTATGAAAATTATTTCCTGGTAAACATATCTGGGAATTTTTTTTCTGTCTTATAATTAGGGGAGGCCCTTTCACCACCATTTCAGATACCACTGGTCAACACTGAAATCGTTACTGATTTTAAAAGGCCCTAATCTGCAGTATCTTGGTGAGCTGAACACGAATATAACATTAAAAAAAATATATTGGCTCTTGTTTTGAAGATATTGCATGTAGTTCATTTTTGACGTTTCACCGTGAAAATTTATCCAGTAAGACATCAACATCCCAAATAAGCCTTGAATGATGTAATATTGCATCACATTGCATAATACCAGCATGCACACATCATCCAGAGTTGATTGCATCATTTTCTGATGAAATGCAATACTACTGCCAGACGGCTGCTGAAGCCATCTGACGTCAGCAGGTCAGCAGTGTACTATACGCAGTCGGAAAGGAAAGTAATCTGGTATTCTGTTCCAATATTGAAAGCCTCATGAATGCCTTAAAAATCACTCATGACCCACAAGACGAGACTATTTATAGACTCTTCGAAACTGAGTCTGAAGGCTGTGCTTTTGAACAATGGAAACCGTCTTCCATCTATTCCAGTAGCGCATGCCGTCCACATGAAAGAGACATACGATAACTTAAAGCATCTACTGACGTCCATTAACTATAACAAGTACAGCTGGCAGCTCTGTGGTGACTTGAAGGTAGTTGCCCTTTTAATGGGACTGCAGCAGGGATATATAAAATACATGTGTTTCTTATGTGAGTGGGATAGCCAAGCAAGGGATTGGCACTACTTGTGGAATGAATGGAATCACCGACAAAATGTAACAGTTGGAGAGAAGAATATCCAGCACCCAGCTCTGGTTGAGGCTCACAAAATCCTGCTACCACCCCTTCACATCAAACTAGGTTTGATGAAAAACTTTGTGAAAGCCATGGACCACACTTCACCAGCTTTCCGATACCTGCATGAAAAATTCCCTCGACTCAGCGAAGCAAAGATTAAAGAGAGAGTTTTTGTGGGTCCTCAGATTCAACAGCTCTTCAAAGATGACTGGTTCAACAACTTGCTGCAGGGTGATGTGAAACAAGCATGGAATGCTTTTCGCCTAGTGTCAACAAGCTTTCTCGGGAATGTTAGGGCAGAAAACTACAAGGAACTAGTAGAAGACATGCTGATGCAGTATCAGAAACTTGGCTGCAATATGTCTCTAAAGATCCATTTCCTTGATTCCCATCTCGATTTCTTTCCTGACAACTGTGGTATGGTTAGTGATGAACAGGGCGAACGTTTTCACCAGGATATCGCAACGATGGAGCAAAGATACCAGGGAAAATGGTCCACTACAATGCTGGCCGACTACTGCTGGACACTCCCCAGAGAAGCTCCTGAACAGCTGTACAAGAGGCAGGCGAAAAAATCTAAGAAGTAGTCTATGACTTGTTTTTTTACAGGTATTAACCGAAGGCCTATTATATTTACTATTGACATGCATTTTGTGATGTACACATTAATTCTTGTAGATTACAAACAAACTAGAGCCAACTTTGCAATTTCACTGTCATATTCGTGTTCAGCATATAAAAATTGATAAGAAATGACTATTTTTATTTCAGTAACATGACTTTTGTAAAAATTTGTTGACCAGTGTACCCTATAAAAAGTAACTACAAAATAACCAGAAAATAGATTAGGATAAAAGGAAAGATCCAGTCTGTGTTATTTCAAAAGAATCTTAAGATAGTTGCCTACGAATTATTGTGACAGTATCAACAAAAGTAGGATTTTTCTAATTTTAGAAACATTTTACTTTAGAGGAAAAAGTTATCGCACTATTTAAAAAAAATGTGGATCAAAGCAACAATTAAACATTTTTCTCTGCTATAGAGGCCACCATGCAGACATTTCCATATTCTACAATGCAATTTTGAAATGGAGGGAACCGACTGTCTGATGGTTAGTTTCAGTCATGTAATTATGGCACTAAATTTACACAGCTGTGACATCATAAGCCTCAGATTCCCTTAACATTCATTAGTTCTAAAACAGAACTCAGGATCCTGATGCCTCTCACTCTATTGTTCACTATGTATGTGTATCTTAAAATACTCTAGTCCCCAGTTTTGCGATGTTCTTTGCCTTGATTAGATTGCAAGCTCTGATCAGCAGGGACTGTGTCTTACATCTATATGTACAGTGTTGCGCATGCCTTGAAGCACTATACAATTAATAAGTGGTAGTAGTGAATAGTAATGTTTTTTTGACAAAACAAATTTAAATTATAGGAGCAATAAAACCTTCCAAAATATTCATTATTGTTCTACAATTACAGGTGGCTCAGGTGTCTTGGATCTCATCCTTGTGATCTACTAATTTCATTAGAGACCCCCACAATAAATTCTCCTGCATTAAAATAATGTACAAATATGTCATAGGCAATATTCATGCTCTCTTTGGATTTCTGGATAACTTTCTGGGCGGAATCTCTGAACATTTAGCCATTTAAATGGCCCAATATTATATATATTTTTTTCAAAAATATTTCCCAATGAATGCATTAGGGCTCAACAAACCCCAGGCACCAGGACCCCATGGTGACCAAATGTGGACCTGGAGCCTGGGACTCGGAGCACATGGGCAGAAGTGGTAGCCATGGGAATTCCCAACGCCCATGGGCAGAAGCGATCGGGGGAGCTGGTGTCTGCCTACAGGAATCCTAATCCCTGAAGACAGAAGTGCATTTTGGGGCAGCCAGTGTCTGAACAACCTGCAAAACAAAATTTAGCTTGCTGCACAGACAGCTGAATAAACTAAAGCGGCAGTACCTTTTATAGTAACTAATGGAGGGCAGGGGGTGAATTCAAAGGGGGGAGGGGGGAAGTTGAAAGGAAGAGTCTGGAAAGAGATAGTTGGGGGTGGGGCAGAGACAGCAGGAGAAGGATTGGAATGAGGGAGGGAGGGAAAACTGCAAGGGATTGGAGGGTTAAGAGAGGAATGCATGGGAATTAAAGAGTACAATGTGTATATGCAAAAGGACACCTTCTCCTGCCACACACATGCAGGCACCCCACCCCTGCAGCACACGCACACACACTCAGGCAACCCACCTCCACACCAAACAGGTAGAGCTTAATTGGTCAGTGGGGGCGGTGGGATGAGGAGGAGGTCACTACCTTTTGTTGGCACTTTGCAGTGGGCCATTAAGAACCTGATTTATTACGATTTTCCCCATAGAAAATGGGAAAACAATCTTAGTAAATCAGGCCCTAAAACCTAAAAAAGTAACCAACTATGATACTCTTTTTTTGGGGGTGGGGGCATGCACTGTTACCTAGGTTTCAGCGACTGTCTCCTAGATTTTTAAGCTGGCTCCTAGATTCCAAGAAAATGTGACAAAGCATGGCATAATTGCCTTTGAATATCAATCTGAGAGAGTATAATCATTCATTTATATGGCACATTCCCAGGTTAATGAATAAAAGTGTCCCAAAAATGGGTACAGAGCAAAAGCAAGGTGTTTCACTCAGGGACTTTCAGAGAATCTCAGATGCCTGGGCTAGTGCAAATTAGGAGACTGCAGAGTCCTGAAACTCGTAATCTAGAACAAAAACAGATATAGAAGCAGTTGAGGTAGATTTTTTAGTAGTGCAAGTAATAATATACAAAATGCACTTAAATTAAAACCTGGATTTGCTTACCTAAACGTTGTAAACTGTAATAACTCTGGTAACCTGGAGGCCCTCCTCGCCTCCTTCCCAAGTCTTGACCTCCCACCATAATATTCCCCCACAAATTCGCCAACAACTGTAATTTGGTACAAACTTTTGGTCGCAGCTTTATTAAAACCTATAACAACCGACCCAACACGGGCCTGAATATAAAACAATCCAAAATAACCCAGCCCCACACCCCTTTGCCGGAGGATGCCCCCCCACCCGCCATCTTAGTAGCAAGGCGGAGCATCCTCCTCCCCCCCAAACCCCTCCGCCTGCCTCGCCGTACTAGTAGCAAAGGCCGGCTCCCACCCCCCCGCTACCGGGCCGAGACCCCCAACCGGGCTGTCTCGCCCCACCCCGAGGAGCACTTCGCCCCCCACTGCTCGTAAACCAGTTCAAGCCCGCGCCGCTCCTGCGAGCGCTGGCTCTGTACCCCGCCACCGGTGCGAGGTATTCACTATCCTCGCACCGCCCCCCCCATAAAGCTGCGACCAATCATTTCCATTGCTTCCTGCCCATCATTAAGCAATAAGTCCTGTCCGACCGGGGACAAGTGTACCCCGTCGGTACGGTACAGTCCAGTACACTGGGGGTCCCCCCAAGGTGCCGGACCTGCCATCCCCCGGCCTGCTGCAACCAACGGCCAATCTGCCTGTTGACCTTAGCTAGCCCTCTCGACCACCGCCGCTGAGGCAGGCAGGCCGGCCGCGGGATGATGTCCGACCAGACGATCGCCACGTCTGGCCACTGCTCCTGCAGCGCCCGAAGGTCCCGCTGCACCGCTCGAATGAGCTGCCGGCACGTCCAACGGGAGAGATCATTCCCGCCAAGATGTATTAGGAGTCCCACCGGCCGCTGCCGCCGCTCCGCATGCTCCCGAATCCATGGAAGGAGCTGCCACCAACGCATGCCCCTGTCGCCCAGCCAAACCAACTGGAAATTGCAGGACACCAAACTCGGTGCGGACCCAGCGGACAACTTGAGGCTCTGCGTTCCGCCCAGTAGTCGAACGAATGTCCCAGAATCCACCATACACCCGGCGGGCCCCGTGCAGTACTCGATGTAGGCCCGCCCTGCAGCACCTGAAAAAGAAACACAGCATTAGCACCTCCCCCACACCCCCCACCCCCCACCCCCCACCAACGCCCCCCCCCCACAACTGGTCCAGGCGCACATAGCCTGCATAGGCCCTGGATCGCCAATGCCCGAGCCGTTGAATAACCTCACCCCCAAGACCAGCGGCAGCGGCGCTCATCGCCGCCCCTATCCGGAAGGAATGAGACGCATACCTGCGCTCATCCAAGCCCAGACGCCGCAAGGCCAGGCGGAGCACCGCCGTGAATTGAAACTGGGTGACCACACTCCCGTCCCTGTGGCAGAAGAAACTACTGGCCAGATCCGGCCGCTGACGCCCATAAGACACCAAGTACTGCACCCGGACAGGATCCCAGACCCGAAATTGCCTCCAACAGCACCCGCCGACCACGGCCCTGCGGGGCGGTCTCCGAATGGGCCGCAAATATCCGCACGCGCGTCTCCTGGAGGTCCACGTGAGGAACCTGCAAACCCCCCTGCCCACCCCGTTTGCCCGACCGTGGGACCAGTTCGCTAACCCGGAATGCCCCGAGAAAAGCCGCGCCAAACAAAGCCCGAAAAAGTACCGCCTCGAACAAGGAGGCAGCCACCCCGGGCAGGGCGACCCAGATGCGCAGCAGCAACTCATGATACCCGGGACAGTGCCAATCCGGGACCATTGGCTGCGCCCGGGCCCCACCCGGCCAGTAGCTGCTTCACCACGTATGATGCACCCAGGCTGCCCCAGCCCGCCGCCCTGCAGAATAAGGAGACCGCCGACCGGGACCACCCACACTCTTTTGCCGCAACAAGGAAATCATTCCGGCGTCCCAATCCACCAAATGTGCTCCGGCACCACTGCCGCGGACTCCTCCGCCCCCGGGGCCAACGCCCGAAACCGCTCCCACCGAAAACGAGACAGAGCGTCAGCCATAGTATTCGGAGCACCTGGCACGTGGCGTGCCCGAGCCGTGACATTGAGACGAAGAAGGCCAACACAAACACCCGCATCAACGCGACCACCCGCAGGCACTGGGGCGAATGCCGATTGATGACTTGCACCACCGCGGCATTGTCGCACCAGAACACCACCCGCTTGTCCCGCAACCGTTCTGGCCATACCCCGAAGGCCACCACAATGGGGAACAACTCCAGTAACGCCACCCGCCGTCCAGGCTGCCGGCCACGGCGCCACACACCATGCACCTTGGCCGTACAATCCCATACCCGAACTACCTGCAGCATCCGAAAACAACTCCAAATCCCGGTTGAATAGTACCGCCGACTGCAACACCGAGCAGCCGTTATAATCGGCCAAAAACGCATCCCACACCCGCAAGTCGGCTCGCATCCCCGACGTCCCCCGGATACGATGATGCCCACGGCGCACACCGGCCATCGCCAAGGAGAGCCTCCGCGCAAACGGCCTCCCCATTGCAAGGACTCGACAAGCAAAATTCAAGTGGCCGACCAACCTCCGAAGATCCGGTAGCGTCACCTTCAAGGCAGAGCCCACCCCTGCCACCAACAGCCGCAGCCGCTCTACTTTATCCTGAGGTAAACGGACCACCAACTCCATGGAGTCGATCTCGATCCCCAAGAACGAAAGACACGCCAGCGGCCCCCACTGTCGAACCCTCCACCAGGCCCAGGAAAAGCCCCAGCAGGGATCCACAAACTGCGGACTGTGCAGGCCCCTCAAACAAAATTGTCGAGATAATGCACGCCAGTACGGCGCCCCGACCTCCACACCAATACCCAGTGCAAGAACGGGCTGAAGGCCTCGAAGTAAGCACACGAGAGCGCACAACCATTGGCATGCACCTGTCGTAATAATACTGAGCATCGAAACAAAATCCCTGCAAGGGAAAAGCGGACGGGTGAACCGGCAAAAGCCGAAAGGCAGATTCAATGTCCGCCTTCGCCAGCAAAGCCCCCCGTCCCGCATTGGCGCACCAGCTCCAAGGCCTCGTCAAAGGAGGCATAGCGCACCGAGCACAGTTCCCGCGGGATATGGTCGTTCACCGAGGCCCCAAGGGGGCAAGACAGAATATGTATCAGCCGATAACGCCCAGGCTCCTTCTTCGGGATAACCCCCCAGCGGAGAAACCATAAACGGCGAAGAGGGGGCGGCCGGTCAAATGGCCCTGTGACTCTGCCCAGCGCGCACTCCGCCGCGATCTTCGCGCGGGCCACCTCCGCCAACTGCCTCACCATTAGCATTCCCCCCCACTACCTCCCGGACCTCCCCTTGAAATGGGATACGGAAGCCCGCGGAAAACCCCGCCCTCAACATATTCCCGCCTTGCCATGCCTGGTAGCCGCATACATCTCCAGCCACGGCTGCCCCGCCTGAATCCTAATGGGGGTAGGCGCCAGCCCCCCCGCTAGCCCGTCACTTACTCGCGGCCGGCGCCCCCTGTACCGCCCTACGGCTGCACTTGACGGCCGAGTGACTGGCACCGCAAAGCAAACAGGCGTGCCGAAACTCGCAGCCGGGAATGGGCAGGATGTTTTTTGAAGCGCCAGCACAGATCTCCGCCGGAACCGCTCGCTCCAATTTTGCTCGTCTCGGGCCCCCAACCCGTGGCCGAAAGGACCGAAAGCCCGCCGGAGCTGCAGTGCCTGCCGCCCTAACCGGACCTGCCCCCCCCCCCCCCGTTCCACCCTTCTTGGCCGACCTTTGCGTGAGCCAACGGTTAATATCCTTCATTCCCCACGACAGTTGCCGCTTCTCGTCCATCACATCGCGCAACTCCTCATCGTAATTAAGCCATGCCCACCCCTCGTGAGCCTGGGATGCCGCCAAGATAGCGTCGGCATAAGCCAACAGCTCCCCGTACCGACTCAGGTCCTCATGCCCCCAAACGCTCGCCACACGCAAGAAGGCCCGTGTCCAATTCAATGTGTTCCGGGACACCTTCCGCACCCACCCCGCCTTTCCATCCTCCTTGCGTTTTTTGCGACTCTCCCCGAGCGTCTCCTCCCCTCTAAGAGCCGGAAAATATCAAGGTAACGCCGCTTCACGATCCGCCGCCTCAACTTGCGCGGAACACCCTCCCAATTCCGCGCACCGCACCACCGAGGACCCCGCCCCCTCACCAGTCCTCGGCCCGACCGTGGCGTCTGCCGAGGCAGTGTCCGAGGACCCCAACGACGAAGACAAAGATGACGCGCCCCGCCTCCGACGCCGTCGGTGCTTCCGCTTCGCCTTGGCTTTAAAAGCCGGCGGTGCACCCTCACCCGACGGTACTACCCCCCAAACCCCCCCCCCCACCGTAGTCCCGGTACACTCACCTGCCGTCTGCTCCACCGATGTCGGACCGGGCCGGACCGGCCCCCACTTAGCGACATCACTGTCGAGTCGACGCCAGCTCCACCCGCCGCAGCCGGTGAACTCCCAGGAACCTGCAACGGGAGAGAAGAGCCAACAAACGGGGAAGGAGGAACTCCGACCCCCAGAGGAGCCATCCCGTAAGGCCCCACCCCCCACCCAGCTCCCCCTCCCTGCACCCCCCCGATGGCCCCAACCCCCCGGCTGCCCAGCCTGCCGCCCCCCAGGGAAGCTGCCCCCCACCACTTTGGAAACCGGCTTCCCCCACTCCCCTCCCCAGCCCCCCCCCAAGGGCCCCCCACCCATAGCCTGTCCAGATACCGGGGCCCAAGCCTGCCTCCCTTCGCCATGCACTCCCGGCCTACCCCTCCCCAGCGGAATGGGCCAATAGGCTCCAGCCGGGCCTGAACCCACCCAGGCCCCCCCCCCCCGCCCATCCGCTCCCCCCCGTCCCCTACCAACCCCCGAGCAACGCTCCCATCTGCTACTCCCCCACCCCCAACCCCCCCATCACCCCATCAGTCTACCCCGCCCCAGGCCCCACAACCCCCACCGGGGGGCCCACCGCCTCCCCCGGACCACGCAACGCAACTGCAGAAGCAGGTAGAGCCCCACGCTTCACAGCCCCTACCCCACGCTTCCCCGCCCTCCAACCTGTCCCACGCAAACTCCCACGGCCCGCTCTGGCCCCTGGTGCGGCACCCGCTCCTCAGGACCCCCTCGAGCTCCCCCCAGCCCTTCCTTCCGAAGCCCCCTGGCTTTGCTCCTGCCGGCCATGCTCTGGCCCTCCCACCGAGAGGCTGAGTGCTCCTGCCCTGCTCGGGGCAAATGGGCTGTCTGCAGAGGCAGGGGAAGCTGTCTTTATTTTTTATTTTATTTAATTGTTTATTGTGTTGTCTTGGAACAAAAGCCTCCCGCCGCAAGCAACCCGCCGCCCAGCACACCCCCCGAACACCATCACCCCCAAAGCACCCCCGACACAATAACCCCCCAAGAACCCCACTCACCGGACCCGACAACGCGAACGCGTCCGTTTCCCGAGGAGCCGCGGCAAGAAGGAGACGGCCACGCGGCTCCTCACAGACACTGCTCCGCCCCCCCTTCGCACGCGGCCAATGAAATCGCTCCGATAACGCGACGGAGCGATTTCATATGCCGCACGCACAGCCCCCTCTCTCTCCCCCCCCCCCCCCCGGCCCCCTGTCACGTGCTGGAGGCCGAGGCCGGGCCCGGGCCCAGGTTACTGACGGCCGCGGGACCCGGCCCGCGGCCTCGAGCATTTCTTGGAATTTTTTGTACTAAAAATGATTTTAAAAATGCTTTCCTAGCCTTGGGGTTTGACAACTTTTTTTTATAATTAAGGAGCTGTTGTGCTGTATCATTATTGATGATAAGCAGGAACAAACCACTGAGTTGCTCCTGTCCCATTGCAGAACAATGACAGTCTTGGGTCTAGCACAGATCCCTGGGGTACTTTACCACTCACCTTTCTCCATTGAGAAAATTGACCATTTAGCCCTATTCTCTATTTTTTATCTTTTAACCAGTTCACAATCCACAATAGTAGACTGTTTCTTAGACCATGACTTTTAATTTCCTCAGAAATCGCTCATGAGGGATCTTGTCAAAGACTTTGAAAATCTAGATGCTCAATATCAACCAGCTCACCTTTATCTGCCTTTATATATTTATTCACACCTTCAAAAAAATATAAGAGATTGATGAAAAATCCATGTTGGCTTTGTTCAATTAAACCATGACTATCTATACGTTCAGTAATTTTGTTCATGATGCTTTCTACCATTTTGCCCAGCACAAACATCAGTCTCACTGGTCTATAATTTCACATATCATCCCTGGAATACTTTTTAAAAGTTAGTGTTACATTGGGCACTCATCAATCTTCAAGTACTATATACAATTTTAATGATACTTTACACATTTTTAACAGTAGATCTCATTTTTGAGTTGTTTTAAGCATTCTGGGATGTATACCATCCAGTCCAGATGTCTGCTACTCTTTAGTTTATCAAATTGCTCTATTACATCTTCCCAGTTTAGTGTGATTTGTACTCCTTTTGCATGAAGGCATTCTCTCCAGTACCAGTTATGTCATTGAACCTGTCGATCAGGATCTTCCTTGGCCTCTTCACAATCCTGCAATGTTTGGACTTCTGGCAGTGGTGTCATTTTATACTCAATTCCCCTCTTCCTCTGAATGTCTCCAACCCAAGACTTAAAGCTACAGAGCCTTCAATTATGTCTCCAACATCTTATCACAGTTAGAGCACATTGAATCATATTAAGGTATGCCTTTCTAATTCACCATTCAAGCCACCCCCCCCCCCCTTCACTCAGGGGGCCAATGTTTTCAATTTATAAAACCAATATTGTTCTCTATAGCTTAAGATGGCATCTCAATCTCCTCCAGTTAAAAGGAATATTTATCAATCAATCATTCTCCGCTTTACTTGAACAAAGTCATGTTGCAACTGCATACAATGCTCTACAATCAGAGCCAATCTATTTTGGGTATTTAATCTAGATCTATGTTCTAGATCTATGGACTACATCTCTCTGTGGCAAGAAAAATGGACAAGCATATGTGGACAAGCATTTAAACCAGGGAAAGGGAGTAACAGATGGGGAAAAAAAAGTTTATCGTTTATTTGCACTTGATTAACAGCCTTAGTCAGGCAGACAGAATGGTTCTGGATGTCACTCTCAGCAAAAATATAACTACCCGTGACATACCTCTGGAATCGTTGCTGGAGTATCTCCTTCATCTGTCTAATGCAGGCCTTAAGACAAATTCAGTAAGAGTCCATCTGAGTGCTATTGCAGCTTCCCTCAGGCCTCTAAATGGACAACCTGTTTCCTCTCATCCCCTTGTAGCAAGGTTCATGAGAGGCCTGCTTTTAACAAAGCCTCCCATTAGACCCCCACCGGTGGCATGGGACTTAAATTTGGTTCTTGGTCAGCTTACGAAGCCGCCTTTTGAACCTTTAGCTACTACCTCTTTGAAATACCTTTCTTGAAAGGTTATCTTTCTCATTGCAATCACATCAGCATGCCACATCAGTGAATTGCAAGCACTAGTAGCTAATCCACCTTATACAAGGTTCCATCATGACAAGGTGGTCCTTAGGACTAATCCACACTTTATGCCTAAGGTGGTCTCGCCTTTTTTCCATTTATTTTTCTTCAGGTGTACTTCAGTTTTGGGCCTTAGTCCCAAAACACTTTTCCTTAAATATGGAAAAGCCGGCCTCAGGATTTAAGAAGTGCACAAAATGTGGCGGTACTATCTCCGTCACCGACACCCATGTCTGGTGTCTAAAGTGTTTAGGCCCTGACCATTCCATTAAAGATTGTGTGTCCTGTTCCATGATGTCTAAGAGAGGTCGACAGAACCGAGCTGCCAAGCTCAGTACCCTGTTTCCCTCTGATGCAGCTTCGGTGGCATCGACGTCTTCCAGGGCTGCTTCTTCCTCACATGGATCTCAGGTAACTAAACATAAATCCAGCCGGTCCTCGAAGGGCAAATCTCCTTCTAAGCATTAAGATGCCCCTGGCCTTGCCCTCGAGGATTCTGCACCGGCAAAATTACCCCGGCGGGAGGCTTTGGCTTCTAAAGCATCATCATCGGGGTTCCAGGATGATCTAGATGGCGTGGCCTCAACAGATCTCCTGGTGCCATGCTCTGGGGTACCAGTGGCTTCCACCGGTACCAACTTCCAGGCATTGGCGGCGTCAATGGATCAGAGGATTCTGTCCATCGAACGCAGTCTGGAGGCTTTCCTTGTGGCATCGACGCCCGTGGTACCGCAACAGACTACTCTGCCGGTACCGGCTCCGGTATCGCCATCGCCACCGATTCCAGTACCGGTGGCATCGACATCGGCATCGTTGTCAGCTATGCCGGTACTCTGCCCTCTGCAGCCCTCCGGTACCAATACTCCGGTACCGGTGATTCCTGATACCGATCCCAGTCGGTACGGGTATCGGGCTTTGCAAGAGCATCCCGACAGACGATACTTCGATTCCTCTGATGACTCTGAGGATTCTGAAGAGTCTGTCGATGCAGCAATGCTTCTTCCACAGGAGGAGTCCTCTCCTAAAGGAAGGATGTCTCCTCCAGAGGACTTGTCTTTTCAAGACTTTATCAGAGAGGTGGCTCGGGGCCTCTCTATTACAATAGCCACAGAGTTAGAACCTAGAGCTAAGGAGTTAGATATTCTACAATATCCTAAACCTCCTAAAGAGGCAGCTACCTTGCCTATTCATGAGATTCTGTATGATCTCATGTTAAGGATGTGGGAAGCACCTCTAACCACCTCTCCTCATTCTCGCAGGTTGGACACCATGTATCGTGTCCCTCCTTGTCCTGGTTTCCATAAAACTCAGCTTCCTCACCACTCTATTGTGGTGGAGTTTGCAGTGAGAAAGATTAGAAGTGCCAAGAGACATGCCTCTAATCCTCCAGGACGTGAATGTAGAACCCTGGATGCTTTTGGTAGAAGAGTCTTCCAAGCTTCCATGCTTGCTGCGAGAATTAATTCTTATAGTCTCTACATGGGAATGTTCTTAAAAGAAGTCACTGACCATTTGCAGACTTTAAGTCCTTTTATGTCTGACAGTAAAAGGCCAGAATTTCTCGCTGGGCTCAAACATGCCCAGGATATCTCCAAATTCTCCAACCGTGCAGCTTTCGACTCCTTTGAATGCGTAAGCAGAGCCTCAGCTATAGCTATAGGTGCATGTCGGATTGCTTGGCTTCAAGCATCTGATTTGGAGATCTGGGTCCAAGATGAATTGGGAAATATCCCTTGTACAGGTGAGAATCTGTTTGGTAAGGATTGGCAAGCAAAAGCCAATCAGATGGATGCTGAAAATTCTGCTTTGGATAGACTATCCAAATCTACAGCTGCTCCTGCCCGTGGTAATAGTCATCATATTCATTCACACAGCAATGATAGAGCGAAGAAGAGTATGGAATAAAATCAGTACAAAATACAAGCAAGCCAACCAACAATTGCTGGAAGGCAATGAGCACAAATGCTCAAAGTCTAGCCAACAAAGTTCCTGACCTGGAAGCCCTGATGTTGGAAATGGACTTGGACATTGTGGCCATTACAGAAACATGGTTTAATGAGTTGCAAAAACAGGATATAGCCATAGCTGGCTATAATTTATTTAGAAGAGATAGAGAAGGCAGAAAAAGAGGAGGAGTAGCTCTATATGTCAAAAGCAATATCAAAACCACTGAAATGCTGAGGACATGGGAAAAAGAAAAAAGTGCTATGGAAAGAGGAGATGGCACTATCATCTACACTGGTGTAGTCTACAGGCCTCCAACTCAAACTGAGAAAATGGATAGACTTGATCATTGATATCAACAGGGTCCCAAGTCAATCACATATCACCCCATACTCATCCACCTCCACTGGCTACCCATCCAAGCCGGAATGCAATACAAAGCACTTGTCTATCTTCAAAATGATACACAACAGATCAGCTAACTGCCTCCAACCACTTCTCTCAATGCCAAAAAATGACAGACTCTGCCAACGGGACTTCCTGAACCTCTGCCATCCTCACACAGAAAACTAAGAACAAATAAGCTACTTGTAAGCATGCACTATCACTTTTTGCCCCTTCAATAAGGAACTCACTACCTTGAACTCTAAGAGGAAGCCCGGACATGACAGAATTTCATAAAAAGCTGAAAAACATATCTTTTCCAGGATCACTTTAGAATAGACCTAACTCCCAATCTACCACCAGACCTCAAACCAGAACTACTGAGTACCTACCACAGTCTTTAGTACATTACCCTTTCAATGATGATGGACAACAGGACACACTCATATGATTATAATCTATATCTACATTGTTTTACCACACAATCATCATTTCACATCTCCAAGTTTATATAGTTACCATTTGTTATAACACTCAGCTGTAATCAAATGTTCATGTTATTGTTAACAACATATTTATTTATATTTATTTATTTACATTCTCTTATATACCATGCTATTCTGCATCAGTGTGGTTTACATTGAACAAACTGAAATTACATTGAACAGGGCATTATAACTTGGAGATAACTATTTTACAGGGAACATGGGCTATGGAGGGTTAAGTGGCTTGCCCAAGACCACAAGGAGCACCTGTGGGACTAGAAACCCCAGTCCTTCCGGCCCAAGGTTGCTGTCCTCTAGTGGGACTTGAACCCCTGACCTTCCGGCCTGAAGTACCTTGCCCCAACCACTAGGCCACTCCTCCACTCAATGTTCCACTCCTCCACTCAACATATGTTCAAGTTAGTTTATTGTACAACAGGATGCATATCTATGCTCTTAGATTTTGTTAGTTGTAAACCCTTTGAATAATAGAAAGGAGTTCAAATAAATAATAGATTCAAGTCACCCTGTATGATCACTTCTCCCTTCATTATATATATATATATATATATATATATATATATATATATATATATATATATATATATATATATATATATATATATATATAACTAAGGTAGTTGTGAAGGGAGAGGGTGACTTGAATCTACCAGCTATGGATTGGAGGAGTACTCCTGCAAATCTTGAAAGAAGTAAAAAGGTGCCTTCCAAGCAGCATTGCTCAGACAACTGGCGATGGAACCAACCAGGAAAAGTGTGATGCTGGATTTAGCACTCACCAATGGAGATAGTATGTAGAACGTCCAGGCGTGTGCCCATTTGAGCAGCATTGATCATCACACAGTGTGGTTTGAGGTAAAAGCCAAGGCAGAGTCCAATCACAAAAAACTCAAAGCCCTGAACTTCACAAACGCTGGTGTCAGTAAAATGGGAAAGTACCTGAAGGAGAAGTTGGCAGGGTGGGAGGATATAAGGGAGTGGAATAAACTAAAAGAAGCAATAAAAGGGGCAACAGATATATAATAAGGAAAGTAAATAAAAGCAAGAGGAAAAGGAAACCTATATGGTTCACCAAAGAAGTGGCTGCACAAATAATGGCAAAAAACAAAGTTTTCACAAAATTCAGACGATCACAAAAAGAGGAACACAGAAAAGAATACAGGATAAAGCTAAAAGAGACAAAAAGAGAACTAAGGATAGCAAAAGCAAAGGCAGAAGAAAAGATCGCTAAAGATATGAAGCATGGAGACAATTTTTTCAGGTATATTTGGAAGAAGATCGGAGGTGGGACTGCAAGACTCAAAAGTGCCAATGGCAGATTTGTCGAAATTGACATTGGAAAAACAAAACTACTAAAATACTTCTCTTTTGTATTCATGAAAGAAAATCCTGGAAAAGGACCACATATGACTGACAAATACAGGAATGGGAATGGAATTCATTCCACACCATTCATGGATGATGTTTTTGAACAGCTTGCAAAACTAAAAGTGGACAAGACCATAATATCGGATTGGATACAACTCAAGATACTGAAAGAGCTCAGAGAGGTTCCTGGCAGGGCTTTAAAAGGATGTTTTTAATATTTATTTATTTTTATTTAATTTGATAATTTTTTATACCACCTTATCCTTTAGTCAAAGCAGTTTATATTAAACATGAAACATATACAGTATAACGAGTGCAGATAAAGTAGTAAATTAACGTTACATTAAAAGAAACATGCAAATTAACAAATGAAACAATGCGGAACCTATATACAGAGGAACTGAAGAAGGGCTGGCATTAGGCTATGAGAGATCAGATTGGAGGTAACCAGGTATGACTTGAGCAGCCGTATCAGGGTTAGGATAAACTATCTACTTAAGTAATGTATCCGAAGTGATCAGTGTAAAGGTGACTTTTTAGCTTTTTAGAGAAGTTATTGATGTCTGTTGTGGTTCTAATATCTTCCAGCAGGGAATTCCATAATGCTGGGGCAGAGAGGGAAAGTGCCCTTGTCGATGTAGTCTGGTTGGATTTCTTGAACTCCGGTGGGGTGGCAATTGTACTTTTATTGTTATCTCTCCTGGGCCGGGTGCTGGTACCTTGAGAAATTAGTTCCTGTAGGATATCTGCAGAGGAGTGGTGTAGGATCTTGAAAACCATGAGGATTGTATTGAACTTTGACTGTGAATGTATTGGAAGCCAGTGTAAATGGTTAAGTATGGGAGTTATGTGATCTTGTTGGAAACTTCTAACGATCAAATGGGTGGCTGTATTTTGTGCCAATTGGAAGGGGTGTATGGAGCACTTTGAGAGGCCTTGGTATATCGAATGGCAGTAGACTAAGATTGGTGTGACAACTGTTTGAAATACAGTGCGAAAGTGATCCTGGCTAAGTAGTAGCTTTATTTCCTTGAGGAATTTCATCTTGTCGTGGGCATTTGCAGTGGTTTTCTTGTTGTGAGGTTGAAAGCTGAGGCCTTGGTCCAGAATGACACTAAGATATTTGGCTTCTCTCTGTACCTTGATGGTTCTGTGTAATAAGCAAATTTCATGTGGGGGCTTGAATAAGGAGTCTCTGGTGATGAATAGTGTCTTATTGCAATTTACTGAAAAGTTGTTGTCTCCTAGCCAGCTAATTATTTCTTCCATACATTTGGCTATAGGTTGGAGTTCAGGGTTGTAGATGAAAACCATGAAGTTGCCAGCATAGAGTCTATATTGTATGTTGTGAAGTTTAATTATGTTTCAGATTGGATGTATACATTGAATAACATTGAAGAGATGAACAAACCTCGAGGGATGCCTTGTTTTATGCTGAAAGGAGTGGATTTGTGTGTGCTGCATTTTACTACTTGTTGTCTGCTAATGAAATAGGACTGAAACCATTTTAGTGTAGGGTCATATAGGCCAATTTCCTGGAGGCACTGCAGCATGGTAATATAGGATACTGTATTGAAAGTGAAGGTTATATAGTATGGGTGTGATGTGGTCTGTCAGTGGGGCTTTACAGATAATTCTCGCTGTAATGTTTTGTGCCCTTTGGAGGATGTGTAGGTTTTTGGCGGGTAGACTCTAACAGGCTGTTACAGTAGTCGAAGTGTGGTGTGACAATTGCTTGGATTATTGTTCTGTAATCATTTTCTTCTAGGAATGGTCTTATGTGTTGGATCATCTTTAGCTTGACGAATATGTTTTTTGCTGTTTTTTTTTTTTTAAGTGGGGGAGCATGTTGAGGGTTTGATCAAGGGTTATGCAGAGGTATTTGACCTCATTCTCGATTGGGAGGGTAGCGGAGTTTAGGCTGATGTTTTGAGGAAGGGTGTGATTTTGGTTTTTAGTTATGTACATGGCTTCGGTTTTTTTGAAATTAATGTTTGCTTGGTCTCTCTCATTGAGCCAGGTCTCAGTGATGCATAGGATGTCTGTTTGGTGTGAGTGGAGGTAGTCCATGATAGTGTTGATTTTATTTCTAATTGATCTGGCATTAATGTGTGTGCATGAGATGTTTGAATTTAGTATGGGGTTTGAATGCATGAATTTTGCTAGGAGTGTAGGTATCTGTATTAATCTATGTGGCTTGCAGGCAAAAGATTTGTTAGGGAACTGTTAAACAATTAAACAAACTATTCTTACCTCCATATATAAACAAAGCTAATCCTTCACTATACACAAAAGGTACCACACACATAAATGAATCCTCCTAAGAATCTAACCCATAACCCTCCTCACATCACTACCTGAATAAGGGATGATGCACACATCACATGAGCTCTGTATGTAGATTCTAAGTCTGTAAATAGTAACAGGATTTCACCCTGTATGTAGTAACCGAGGTATCTGGATGCCCAACCCCGGCCCGAGTCCACCCCCCACCACCACACCAACCCTCCAAGACCCTTCCCACACTGACAAAGCACGCCGACATCAGGTATTGGTGCAAAATCACTTGGTCGAAGCTTTATTTAACGGTAATAGAACTCCGGCCCAACATGGGTCAACTCAGCAATTACAACAATAACAGAATACACCCCCCCCCAACGCGTCATCCGGATGATGCCCCCCACCAGCCATTTGTAGCAAAGTGGAGCACCATCCACCCCCCCCCCATTACCCCCTACCGCCCGCCTCGCCATGTTATAGCAAAGGCCGGCTGAAGGGTTGCCAATTTTCCGGGCAGAGACCCCAGCCGGGACGTCTCCCCCAACCTAAAGAGCCGTGCCGCTCCCGTGGAAAGCGGCATCAAGCTGAAATGCACTGCCGGGTCAACGAGCACCAGCTCGCCACCCCGCCCACCCGGCCCTGACGATGCCGCCCCCCCCCCCCCACCAGCTGCAATGCACTCCCCCCCGGTCAAGAAAAAAGGGAGGGAGGGAGGGAAACCTTCTTGCAGCACGAGCGAGCAGGAAGAGGGAGACCGCCGGCCGGCGATCCCTCCTTGCTCGCGCTGCCCCGCCCTAATGACCGCCTACGCGGTCCAATCGCCGGGCTCCACCAGAACAGCGTGGAGCCCAGGCGCGAATGCCCCGCCTGCCGCCCAGCCGCAAACCCCCCTCCCTTTCATCCCCCCCCCGACAGAAAGAAGAAGCCTGCTGCGTGGTCGGGCCCCGGGAACCCGATTACTAGGCCAGCCGTGGGACTGGGGCCCGGTGGCTCAGCCGGGACTAACCGAGGTATCCGGATGCCCAACCCCGGCCCGAGTCCACCCCCCCCCACCACACCAACCCTCCAAGACCCTTCCCACACTGACAAAGCATGCCGACATCAGGTATTGGTGCAAAATCACTTGGTCACAGCTTTATTTAACGGTAATAGAACTCCGGCCCAACATGGGCCAACTCAGCAATTACAACAATAACAGAATACACCCCCCCCCACCAGTCATCCGGATGATGCCCCCCACCAGCCATTTGTAGCAAAGTGGAGCACCATCCACCCCCCCCCATTACCCCCTACCGCCCGCCTCGCCATGTTATAGCAAAGGCCGGCTGAAGGGTTGCCAATTTTCCGGGCAGAGACCCCAGCCGGGACGTCTCCCCCAACCTAAAGAGCCGTGCCGCTCCCGTGGAAAGCGGCATCAAGCTGAAATGCCCCGCCGGGTCAACGAGCACCAGCTCGCCACCCCGCCACCGGCGCAAGGTAGACTACTATCCTTGCGCCGCCCCCACCACCGAAAGCTGTGACCAGCACCAAGACTCCAATGCCTCCTGCCAGTCATTTAAGAGTAAGTCCTGCCCCACCGGGGCAAGGTGAACCCCGTCGAGCTGGTACAGACCGGCGCAAGCAACATCAGCCCAAGGGTGCCGTACCTGAATTCCACCCGTCTGCTGGACCCAGCGCCCGATCTGCCGGTTGATCTTGCACAAACCCCTCGACCACCGCCGCTGGGACCAGCAAGCAGGACGGGGAATAATGTCTGACCAGATAATGGCCACCCCCGGGAGGACCTCCCGCAACAGTACAATGTCACTCTGAACAGTCCGGATGAGTTGCTGGCAAGACCAACTTGCCACGTCATTGCCGCCCAGGTGGAGCAGCATCCAAACTGGCCGCCGCCGCAGTCCGATCTCCGCTCAAACACGGGCCACGAGCTGTCCCCAATGCATGCCGCGGTGACCCATCCAGCACAGCCGCACTCCAGACACGGCCAGACCGAGGTGAGCACCCAACAGCCGAACCGCCGCACGACGCTCTGCCCAGTAGACAAAGGAGTGCCCGATGATCCACCAGTCCCCGGAGGACACACCATCTGAAAGCAAAAAAGAGCAGACTGCCACCAGCAAGCAACTCTGCAATAGGAAGAGAAGACATTAGTACCCCCGGACCCCCCCCGACCACCGCCATAGGCAGACCGCCGACCAGGCACCGCGCGGCCCTATTCCACACCGCCGGAGGCAGATGGGCAAACATAACCAGCATAGGCTCCCGAACGCCACCGGCCAATGCGCTGAATCACCCGCGTGTCAAGGCCCGCGGCTGCCGCACTAGTAGCCGCCCCAATCCGGAACAAGTGCGAAGCGTAACTCCGCTCAGCACAACCCAAAGCACGCAACACCAGACGCAGCACAGTCGTAAACTGGAACTGAGTCACCGGCTTGCCGTCCACGTGAATGAAAAAATAACCACGTGCCGCCGACCGCTGCTGGACGTAGGTGCACAGAGCACGAACTGGGCAAGACAACAAGGGGGAGATGGCGCTTAACAGGACCCAGCCCCCTTTTCCGGACTGATCTGTCTTCGACCGCGGTAAGAAGATCCGGACCCGCGCTGGATCCACCCGGACGTGCTTGACATCAAGCCCACCAAAAGCCCCCCATCTCGCGGACCTAGGGACGAGCTCAGACACCCGGAATATGCCGAAAAAAAGCCGTAGTAAACAGCGCATGAAACAGGACCACCTCGAACCCAGAGGCCGCTACGCGCGGCAATGCCTCGCAAATTTGCAACAAAAGCTCGTGAGATACCGGGAGCCGCCAGTCCCCGCGACCCCGGTTGCACCCGAGCCCAGCCGGCGAGCAACCGCCTGACTAAAAAGGATACGCGTGGGTTACCCCAACCCGCAGCCTTACAAAAGAAAGAGAATCCCGCCAATGCTCCAGTGACCGCCGAACGAGCCCAGCCCTCCTTCTTAGCCCACAACACGAACCGGCCAACCAGTCCGTCGGGCACCGCCCCCCCAGACCAGCCCAGCGCGCTGACAAACGCACTCACCTGAGAGTAGCCCCGCCGATACGTCGCCCAAGTACTGCGTGCGACTGATGCTGCCAGCAAAGCCATTAGGTCGGGGTCCCAACCTTCCAGAGATGCTCCGGAACCCATGAGGCCAGCTCGTCCGCCCCTGGAGCCAATTGCCGGAACAGTGCCCACTGAAAACGGGATAAAGCGTCAGCAATGGAATTCTGGGAGCCTGGCACATGCCGTGCCCGGGCGGTGACATTCAGACGCAAGCAGGCCAACACAAACACCCTCATCAGTGAAGCCACCATCGGACAACGGGGCGCATGGCGGTTAATGACATCGACCACCGCAGCATTATCACATCAGAAAACGACCCGCCGATCGCGCAGCCGTTCCAGCCACACCCAAAGAGCCACCACTATCGGGAAAAGCTCCAAGAAGGTGATATTCCGAGTCAAGCCGGATCGTACCCAATCCGCCGGCCAAGGCTTCACGCACCAGGCACCGTGACAAAAGGCACCGAAACCGGAACTGCCAGCCGCGTCCGTAAACAACTGCAGGTCGAGATTCGAGAGCTCCGGCAACTGGAGCACGGAGCAACCGTCGAAACCGGCCAGGAACGCATCCCAGACCCGCAAGTCCTCCCGCATCCCCGCAGACACCCGGATCCGATGGTGAGGGAGACGCAGTCCCGCCATGGCCAAGGATAAATGCCGCGTAAAGGGGCGCCCCATGGGAAGGACACGGCAAGCGAAGTTGAGATGCCCTACCAACGACTGAAGTACCCGGAGGGAAATCTTAGAGGCGGAGCCGACGGAAGCCACCAGCTCGCGGAGCCGCTGGATCTTCGGTGCCGGCAAGCGCACGACCATAGCAACTGTATCAATCTCGATGCTGAGGAAGGTAAGGCAAGTGACCGGTCCCACCGTTTTATTAGCCGCAATGGGAATGCCAAAGGCAGCGGCCACGTCCAGAAAAGTACGCAAGAGAGTGGGACAGGTGGATGTTCGCTCCGGCCCGACAAACAGAAAATCGTCGAGGTAGTGCACAATGCATGAAACCCCCGACTGCCGTTCAACAACCCAATGCAAGAAGGTACTGAAAGCCACGAAATAGGCGCAAGAGATGGCACAGCCCATAGGCATGCACATATCGAAGTAGTACCGCGCCTCGAAGCGAAAACCGAGCAAAGGGAAAGCCGAAGGATGTACCGGCAACAGACGAAACGCCGATTCAATGTCAACTTTTGCGAGTAGGGCACCGGGCCCGCATTGGCGCACAAGGGAAACGGCCGTGTGGAAAGAAGCATAATGCACATACAGAGCTCGCGAGGTATGCGGTCATTGACCGAATATCCCGGAGGGCAAGAGAGGTTGTGTATCAACCTGAACTTGCCCAGCTCCTTCTTGGGAACCACCCCCAACGGCGAGATCGTGAATGGGGAAAAGGGGGGCGCCGAGAAGGGGCCCACCACTCTACCCAATGCACACTCCTCAGAGATCTTTCGTCGCACGAAATCCCCGTGTTCCCACACGGATGCCGCGTTTCGGAGCCCACCCTGCGTGGATGCACCCTGGACAGGGATGCGAAAGCCTCGCGAAAACCCCCGTAAAATCAAACCGGCAGCCCTCCCACGCCGGGACCGCCCGTACTCCAGCAACCATGGGCGCATCACCTCGACCCTCACGGGGGTATGGGCCAAGGCCCCGCCCACTGCCTCACTTTCCCCCCGCAGGGGCCCCCGCAACCCCCTTCCTGCTGCACTTCGTGGCCGCGTGCGCGCCCCCACACAAGGAGCATGCATGTTTGAATTTGCAGTCGGGAAAGGGGCAGGACACCTTGTTGAAGCGCCAGCAGACGTCCCCCCCGACGGCACCCCCTCTGGGCTGAGGCAAAGCAGGGACGGAGGCTCGAAAGGAACGCCCCCCTGATGGCAGTGGGGACAACCCCGCCTTATCAACGGCAGTGCCAGATCCCCCAACCCGACCCCTCACGGACATCTGGGTCAACCACAGATTGATGTCCTTCATCCCCCACAACAACTGACTGTTCTCTTCCATCTGGTCCCGAAACTCCTCGTCATAATTCAACCAGGACCACCCCTCGTGGGCCTGGGATGCCGCCAAAATGTTATCGGCGTAAGCCAACAAAGCCCCGCACTGGTCCGGGAAGTAATGCCCCCACACGCTCGCTAAGCGCAAGAAGGCAAGGGTCCAGTTGAGGGTATTGCGAGAGACCTTACGCACCCTGCCCGCTTTTTCGTCTTCCTTGCGCTTCTTCTTGCTCTCGCCGGAACGCTTCCGACCATCGAGCAGACGGAAGATATCAATATACTTACGACGCTTGATCCGTCGGCGCAACTTCCGCAGAACGGACTCCCACAACTCCACGCAACGTACAACGGATGTCCTTACACACACCCCGGCACCCGCTGACGCCGGCGCGTAACTGTGCGAGGAGGCCGAGGATGACATCGAGGAAGAAGAAGACGAAGACGCTTGCCGACAGCGACGACCCCGCCTACGCTTAGCCTTTTCTTTTACCGCCCCAACAGAACCCGGAATGGAATCGAGGGCCCCTCCCACCGCCCCACCAGAAAGCCCCGAATACTCACCAATCCCACCAGAGGAGTCGACTGGAGCACTCCCAGGTGACATTCCAGGCGCCGCAGGGACCAGCTCATTCGCGGAACCCGAAGGACCTGCGCCAGCCGGCCTGGCGGAAGCAGCCATGGACGTCGAAGGCGTCGAATTCCGTGGGACCTGCGAAGAGAAAGAAGGAAAACCAGCAGCCAGAGCCCCAGGAGTACTAGGCGCTGCATGCGGCCCAGCCCCCCAAACCTTGTGCCGAAGACCCCAGGCCACCGGCATCCCACGCAGCGGCACCCCAAGCCACCGCACGCCCGTCGCCGAACCAGCCACCCCAGCCACCCCCCCAATGCCCCAAACCCCCCCACGGGACTGCCCCATATGCCCACGGGCTCGAGGGACCAAAGAAGCTGGGAGGAGGAGGGGAAACCAAAGGAACGGGGGATCGGCAACCTTCTACTAGGGGAGGTGACAAGACCGAGGGCCTGCCAGCCCCATCCTCCGGCGGTGGGCCAGTGACCGGAACCCTCGGGGACCCAGCCTCACCAACAACCGGGCAGCCAGGATCCTCCCCACCTCCAAGCAGCACCGACGCGCTAACACCACCCAACACCCCCGGTGGAGGGACTGGCACTCCGTGCAGCGCGCACTCGGCCTCATTCACGGACACGGGAAGCACATTAGTGGTCCCCCGGCCCCGGGCCCCTCTAGCCCTGCTGCGCCCGCGCCCCTGCCTGACCCCACTAAGGACACTGGGGGCCGGGGAAGCAGTGCGCGCCGCCCTACCGCGGCCCCGGGGCATAGCCCCACGCCGCGCAACTCCCCAACCGCGAGGAGCACCCCGCGGCCCTTTGGCCGCACCCTGCCCCATGATATGCCGGGCCATAAGGGGGGGAGAGCAGTGGCCAATTCAACAGCACTGCAAAAGCAAAAGAAAAATTCTGCTCTTTCCCCCTTTTATCAATCTGTGTTGTTGAAGTTTTATTTTTATTTTTTGAAAAAGAACACACAACCCTCCAGTCCCCAGGTGGGCCCACCAGCCGAACACCCCCCACCAAACACCAGCACCCAGCCCGGCCCCCACGAAGGGAGGGCACAGCCAGAACCCCCCACGTGCCCGACAGCGAGCCCACACGCGGCGGGGTTTGTTCGTCTTTTGGGGGTTTTTTTTAATGAGACTCACGGCTGTCCAGAAGGCGGAACACCGAGGGCCCGTAACCCGCTGTGAAAAAACCCCGGCGCCCAGCACGCCGTGGAGTGAGGCCTAACAACCCCCCACGCCCAGAGAACAGAGCCCCCCACACCACAAACCTTCTTGCAGCGCGAGCGAGCAGGAAGAGGGAGACCGCCGGCCGGCGATCCCTCCTTGCTCGCGCTGCCCCGCCCCCATGACCGCCTACGTGGTCCAATCGCCGGGCTCCACCAGAACAACGTGGAGCCCAGGCGCGAATGCCCCGCCTGCCGCCCAGCCGCAACCCCCCCTCCTTCACCCCCCCCGACAGAAAGAAGAAGCCTGCCACGTGGTCGGGCCCCAGGAACCCGGTTACTAGGCCGGCCGCGGGACCGGGGCCCGGCGGCTCAGCCGGGACATACCTGTATCATGTAAATATTAGCCTGCAAAACATCCCTCCACATATCACCAAGTTATAAACCCCTGTTAAATCTAAAGTTTCGGAAGAAAAGTCTGGCAATCTACTTCCGGTGCTACATTGCCAAGAAAACCCAGAGGTAGCTGGGTCGCTATAAGTCAACACTGACTTGATGGCACTAAAAAAAAAAAATCTAAAGTTCAATGTAAAGTTAATGTTGTTTAAATGTAAATTGCTTTGAGTATATGATGGAGCGGTATAAAAATCTTGTTAAATAAATAAATAAAATAAATAAATAGATACTGTAAGTGCCATGTTAGTATATGATGTATGTATGTGCCTAAAGGGAGTACTAGTAGGTTTGGGATCGTGGGAACTGCTCTTATATAGAGGAGGAGCAGCTGTGCAAGTAAGACGAGGTAAAGAAGAATCTTGGTTGGATTCATGGTCGAGTTGTGCAAACAATTGTGTAGCCAAGATATTTCAGTGGATACTATATCAGGAGAGGATGTTATGATAGGTTCTGTAGGACTGGAGAAGAGCTGATGTGGGTAATAGGGAAGAGGTGACAAACTATAGGTTGGTAAGCCTTACCTCTGTGGAGGGGAAATAATGGAGGCACTCTTGAAAGAAAGAATAGTGGACTTACTAGAAACCAATGAATTTCATGATCCGAGGCAGCATGATTTTACCAGGGGAAGATCATGCCAAACAAATTTGATTGTGTTCTTTCACTGGGTGACCATAGAACTAGATCAAGGGCATGCAATGTGATATTCCTAGATTTCAGCAAAGCCTTTGATACTGTTCCTCGCAGAAGGCTTATCAATAAGCTGAGCAGCCTGGATCAGAAATTGGTTGACTGACAGACAACAGAAGGGGTGGTAAACAGAACTCACTCAGAAGAAAGGAAGGTGCATGGTGGCATGCCTCAGGGATCAGTCCTGGGACCGATGCTGTTCAATGAGTGATAGTAAGGAAGAATTGAATGGAAAAGTCTGCCTTTTTGCAGATGACATGAACATTTGCAACAGAGTGGATACTTCTGAGGGAGTGAACAACATGAGGAAAGATCTACAAACCCTCGAAGAATGGTCTAATGCTTGGCAGTTAAGATTTAATGCGAAGAAGTGCAGAGTCATGCACTTGGGATGCAGAAATCCAAATGAATTGTTTGTGATAGGGGATGAGGGGTTGGGGTATATGGACCAGGAGATGGACCTCAGAGTGCTAGTGTATGAAGATCTCAAGGTGGCGAAACAAAGCAACAAGGTGGTAGCCAAAGCCAGAAGGATGCTGGTCTACATATAGAGAGGAATAACCAGCAGAAAGGAGATGATATTAATGCCCCTGCACAAGTTGGTGAGGCGTCACTTGGAGTATTATGTTCAGTTTTGGAGACCATATCTCAAAGGATATAAAAAGATTTCAAATCATTCAGAGAAATGTGACCAAAATGATTTGGAGTCTGTGCCAGAAGACACATGAGAAGAGACTTGAAGACCTAAATATGTATACCCTTGAGGAGAGGAGGGACAAGAGAGATATGATACAGATCTTTAAATACTATACTTAAAGGGTATTAATGAACAAAGCTTTTTCAAAGAAGGGAAAACTGTAAAACTAGAGAACATACAATGAAGCTGCAAGGCGGTAAACTTAAAAGCAACATCAGGAAATACTTTTTCACTGAAAGGGTAGTGGATGCTTAGAATGCCCTCTTCATGGAGATGGTGGGGGCAAATATAGTAATGGCATGGGAAAGACACAGTGGATCCCTTTATAGTAAGAGGATAGAATCAAAGCAAACAAATATCTTTTATACTTCAATAAATAGAGGGGGACTGACCTGCAGGTACAACCCTAAACATAGGCATAGAGGGGATGACCTGCATGGAAAGACAGTTACGGCCATTCTAGCCACCATACTGGGCAGACTAGATGGATCCTACTGGTCTTTATCTGCAGTCATATATTACATATATGTTAGTATGTTCCTGTAGTCTAGTCTAATGTAGATTCTTCGCTTAGTTCTTCCTATAGTTAAAAACGTATTAAAAAAGAAACATTTTTTTACCAATGGAAGCCCCTTTTCTCTGTAAAGCTCAGGCCAAATGGCCCTGCCCTGCTCCCTCCTCCCCATCTCTCCAATAGGTCCTACTCAAGTTGGATGTAAACCACCTAGAATGGTAGACATGAGGTACACAATGGGTTATTTTCAGCAGTGACATTCAGCATATTTATTTAAATTCATGGCATTTTAAGCATATACATATATTTAGTACTACTATAAAGGTAGAGGAGAATTCTTTTTTTTTAATAAAGTTTTAATAGTATTACAACAGAAAATGTATAATATCATATATATACATATAATGCATAAACATATCAAGTCCACATCAAGGAAAGCGTTCCATACCCACACATAAAAACCAAACTCCACCTAGATCCCTGGACAGTACATACAAACCCTCCCCTTAATCTAAGTCAAGAAACATGACAAAAAATTCAAGCAGAAGATTATTTCCCCTTAAGAAAATCTTCCACCTGATTAACCTCATAGAACACATACTTATTACCCTGAAAAACAATGTGACATTTACAGAGAAACTTTAAATAAAACAAAGCACCAAAAGCTAATACACGTGGCCAAAAAAGCTTTCCGTCGTCTCTGAGTAACCCTAGAAACATCAGGAAAGATTTGGATAGGTAGAGGACAATTCTAACAGGGGCATAACTGGACTGTCTGGACATCCAAAAAATAAACTGGCCCAAATTATACCCGAATCTGCAACCACGGGAGCTAGACGTTCCTGCGGTTGCAGAATCAAGCACTTAGCCCAGCGTGCTCCTGATTCCACCACAGGAGACATCCTGCCCAGCTAACCTGCCCTATGCTCCTGCTGGCGCACTGGTGTCATGGTGTCCCATTGCCATGACACAGGGATGCCCAGCAGGAGCACCGAAAGCCAGACACAGATAGAAAAGGTCTTTACCCCACCATCTGACCCCCGGCAGGGTCTGCCAGGGCCAGGATTGGGTGGAGGGACCTCACCTCCTGCTGCTCCTTATTTATTTAAAAAAAGTATTTATATCCCACTTTATCCTTGAATCAAAGTGGGTTTCACAGTAACCAATCAAGTAGGCTAGTGAGGGGGTATCGGCATGCAGTGGCTGTGAAGGTAGTGTTCGTGAGTGTCTAGGTAGGTAAAGGCTCCTTGGCTTGTGGTGGGCTGCCAGACCTGATCGCTGCCTTTGATTTATTTATTTTATTTAACAAACATTTTTATACCGCTCTTTCCATAAGATCAAGCGCAGTTTACAAGCAACGAAGGTCTGAAAAGTACTCTAACGTGGTCGTTTTCAGTTACATGGAACATAATATAACTATTTACATTGCTTGGTACAAAAGCAGTACATGGAACAGTCGGTAACTATTTACATAGATGGGATCAAACAACATTTACACTGATGAGATCACACAGTACAGGGTGCATGAGCCCTTTCACTATGTACAATAATAAGCATGATTGACGTTTTATATGCTCTAGCTGGGCGCGTCTCATATTATCTATCTTAAAAATAGCTCGCTATTTGGCCTCTGAGGTGGAATAAGCCCCACATGCATCTTTCCATAGCGCTGTACGTCCAGATGCTGTGGCCCGCCCACATTCCACCCACTCCCCACCTCTGTACCACTCCCTCCCTCCTCGTCCAGCATTCCTCAGACAAGCCCAACATACATGCGGGAAGGGCTGGACACAGAATCGTGTGCTGGGCCTGTGCAAGGGTTGGACGTTGTGATAAGGAAGCTTATCATAGCTCAGGAAGGGGCTATAGAAAAGGTGAAGTGTCTCTGAACAAGCAACCTGTCAGTGCTGGTAGAAATGAGAAAACAGAATTTTGCCATAAAAGACTACCAGTCCCAGAATGCACCAGGTTTCCTACAGCCATTAGAGGAGCTGAAGTGGGGAAACGTGTGTTCTTTTTTTTTTTAAACGTTTATTTAAGCTTTTTTAGAAAAACCACACTACAAACATAAAAAATCCAAATTGTCAAATAATGCACCTAAAACAACAACATAAACCCTCCCTCCACCCCCCCCCCTTCGATTCTCTGAGGAAGGTTCCTAACACTCTACAATCCAACAAAGAACCGCCGGATCTGACATAAAGTAAAAACTAACCCACTGCCATCTAAAAGTCAGAATCCCCCCTCAACTAACGGACGAGCGGGCACAGTATTGGTCGAGAAGTGCCCATCTCTGTACATTGAGGGTCACCTGGTGCGGAGAATGGAGCTTACTATACAGTTTTTCCAAATTAGCGTAATAACATACTAAATTCCACCAGCGATCAAAATGTACCATACTAAACTGTTTCCAATGAGTAAGGATAAGTTTCAGTGCAATGGCAATCATGAAGTTTAATAAAAATGCCTGCTCTTTAGAACAGACCAAGGAGGGTGCAACAGAGCGAAGCAGGATCATTATCCTTGAAGAAACAAAAGGAATACCTAACACACTCCGTATCCGAGCACCGACCTTCTGCCAAAAAACTTGAAGCAGAGGACAATCAAAAAACATGTGCCGAAAAGTGCCCAACTCCTGCTGACAGGACCAACAGCTGCCAGATGACAACTTATCCCATTTAGAAATCTTGACAGGGGTAAGGTAAGCCCTATGTAAAAAGAAATACATAGATTGAGTAAGTGCTGCTGAACGTGAAGCCCTCGTGATGGGGCCCCACAAGACCTTCCAGGAAGTATAGGGGATCTCATCCATCAAGTCCCCCTCCCAGGTTTTACTTAATCCCCTTAGGGACATGGGAGTCAGGTCCCTGATAGATCTGTAAATGAAGGACATAGCGCCCCGTTGATCAAGAGCCCCCTGAAGAAGACTGAAAGGGACCGGATCAGCAGCCAGATTCCTTCCCCGCACACCCTTAGCGGCCAAGCAATGTTTAAGTTGCAGCCATTGAAAATAACAGGACCGGGGAAGAGCAAACTCCTTTTGCAAGGCTGAGAAATCGCGCCAACCAGTCCCATCGGCCACCTGTCCAACCACCCAAATACCGCAGTTCATCCACGTGCGCCAGGCGAACACTTGATTCCGGATCTTAAACAGAGGATTCCACCACAAAGGAGTATGCCAAGAGATAGTAGCCCTGTCACCCACAAGCCTTACCAGTTGTAAAAAAGCCTCTTGCGTAGCCCGAATGACCCCCCCGGCCGCAGAATCCCTGGGAAATTGCATGCCCAGCAAGTACTGCAAGGGATACGGAGCCGCCAATTGCTCTTCAACCGCGAGCCAGATTGGCCTGTGCCCCAAGTCCGCAGCATCCTTCCACAAGGCCCCCTGTCTCAATAAGAGAGCCAGATGATAGCGCCGGAAATCGGGGAATTGGACGCCCCCGTCCTCCTTGGAAGCCTTGAGCTTTTTGGCAGCAATCCTTGGGCATTTCCCATTCCACAAAAAGCTTAACAACGCACGCTCGAGTTCCCCGTATGCACCCGTCGGGAGTTCAAAAGGTAGCATTCCCAACAGGTAATTTATTTTGGGAGTAAGAGACATTTTTATGGTCTCCAATCTGCCCCACCAAGAGAGGTGAAGAGGGGACCAGTTTAAGGTCCGCTTACGAATCCAGAATAGAAGGCCCGCCAGATTAGAGGTGATGGTATCATCTCGAGAAGCACAATACTGGGTACCTAAGTATGTGATGCTATCCGATACCCACCGAAAGGGAAACTCCGCCATTAATCTCGAATTGGAGACCTTGTTCATTGGGAATGCTACCGACTTGGACCAGTTAATTTTATACCCCGAGATTGAAGAATAGCTCTCAATTAAAGTCAGGATTAACGGGACCTCTTCTGGCTGGGTGAAGAGCAGGAGATCGTCCGCATAAGCAGAAAGTTTCACCTGTAAGTCACCCAGTCCGAAGCCAGAGATCCCCTCATGCTGCCTAATAGCTATAGCCAAAGGTTCCAACGCAAGATTGAACAAAAGAGGAGAAAGGGGGCATCCCTGTCTAGTGCCCCTATGCAGGGGAAAATAGCTAGACAGAATTCCGTTGGCAAAGATGCGGGCACTGGGATTCACATAGAGCACTTTAACCATACTGATGAACTCGTCTCCTAAACCAAACCAGTGGAGTACCTGTAAAAGAAAGGACCACTCTAGCCTATCAAACGCTTTCTCCGCGTCGAGCGAGAGGCCAATATAAGGTAAAGAACTAATAGAGGCACTTTCCAGTAAGTTACAGAGCAACCGCGCGTTATCTGAGGTAGCTCTCCCAGGGACAAAGCCACATTGGTCTGGGTGGATAAGGTCACCAATAACCTTAGTAAGCCTTTGGGCTAAGATACTTGCATAAATTTTATAATCAGAATTTAGTAACGAAATCGGGCGATAATTTGTCACAAGCTCTGGGTCCTTCCCAGGCTTCTCCAGAACCACAATTGTGGCTTCAGAGAAGTTACCAGTGGGTTCTTGTCCCTTTACCAGCTCTGTATAATAAATCAGGAGATAGGGGAGCAGGTCCTCACAAAAAACCAAATAAAATTCCGCTGGAATGCCATCTGGTCCAGTGGCCTTGCCCCTAGGCATATCCCCAACAACTGCGCGGATTTCCTTGCTGGTAAAAGGAGCCCCAAGGTCGCCCATCTGTCGAGACGACGCTGAAGGGTGCGAAAGGTTTCCCAGAAAGGTTGAATACGCATTCAGATCTGGTGTGATATCCGAGGAATATAACTTCCCATAATATTTTGAGAATTCTGCCAGTATTAGTTCGCTCTTAGTTTGCCGCTTTAAATTGTCATCTAGAAGGGCAACTATTCTTTTCCTTTCCTGTTGTCCCCGGAGAGAGCTAGCCAGAGTTTTACTCGCCCTGTTCTGCTCAATATGAAATCTGGCTGATTGTTTAAGGAGAGTTTGTTCCACCTCTGCGGAAGCTATCTCATTATACTGAAACCTTAACCTTTGGAGGCGGAGCAAAATACTGGGATCAGGGCATTTCACCCACAACCGTTCCCCCGCTTTAATCTGCTTTTCAAGCGCTGTGAGACGGGCCCTTTGCTTTTTGCGTTCCCGAATCGCATAACTGGTGATAGCGGCCCGTAGGGTGGCTTTAAAAGCCTCCCACCAGGCCCATATCGTGGTTTCGCCCACCATGTTAGACGCGAAGTAAGAGCTAATGACTCCCCGAATTTCTGTGTGAAATACGGGGTCTGCTAGCCAAAGGGAAACGTGTGTTCAATCAGGAGGGCTATGAGGTAATCCCTAAGCACTCATCTCAAAGGGCAGGGCCTGATTCAGCACAGCTGCGCTGTGTTAGGGAGGAGCACTCATCAAGGCAGAATAAGAGTAGAGTTTATTCTACAGATAATCATCTTCATGATCACCTTGGATATCCAGAGAATTGTCCTCAGTATCCTGAGAATCAGTTTGAGTTTGATCATCAGTTTCATCTGAAGGATCATCAGAGGCAGAAGTCAAACCGGACGGACAGAGAGGGAAAGAGTCCCTTTGGAAGAAGGAAGAGAAAAGCCTTTGAGAGGTTTAGAAGAGTCCAAAGCAGTACATATACTGGGAGGTATTCCAAGGGCCAGCATACACCATTGGACTGGGGAAAGCCAGAGGAATGGTGCTGCAGAGCTAGGAATCACCAGAGCCTACCTGTGAGGGAGACGGCTGCACGTGGAAGGGACCCTAAGACCTGTGCCAGAAGGTATGTGAAGAGAGATCCAGTGTCCAGGGATCTGGATTGGAAGGCTGGACATAAGAACTGGACTACATACTGGCCAGGCTATATAGAGAGGAACTCTAGCAGCAATGGAAGCTCAGGTATGAACACTGATCTATGCCCTAGCTATAACCTTGAAAGACAGCAGGGAAACAAGTATTCTCCTGAAAATGCTCCATTGAGAGATTCATCTGTGCCAATCCATGATATTGAACCCATGCTTGTTGAACAAGGGGGAATAATAGCAGATGAGGATCCTGTTTATATGGACTGCTCTCTATCTAAACTCCGTTGGTAACTTTCTGTTATAAAGTACAGCAACCATCACAAAGAAATACAAATTTGTTCTTTAATCTACTCAGAAAAGCTCCTGAAGCAGGATTTGACCCACACAGGGGAAGGCAAGCCAGCTAAGGGGTTTCAGCTGGTAACTGCTAGCAATTAAGCCTTACCTAATTGCTTGTGAGCTAGGAGAGAATCACTTCTGTATCTATGTGGGAAGTAATCAGAAGTTAACCTGAAAAGAACAGTTTGTTTCTTGCTTTGTGGCTTTTCATTTGTTGTTTTCCTGATTTTAACTTTGTTTTTCCAAGTTAACACTGAAAGCAAGTAACCTAATTTATGTGCTACCAAGCATATCTGTGTTGGGAGAAATAACCCCATAAATAAATATCTTATTGGCTTTACCCAAGAGCACAACTAAATTATTGTCAGCATATAGAGATATGCACTTGCAAAGACTGTGAAGATTCTCACCCAGGCAGCCGTCTGACAAATGGCGTAGTTTTTCGGATTGCTTTTGCACAAAAGGGGATTTACTTGCTGAGGATTACAACTAAAGTTCAAGTTTAAAGCTGGAAAAAAAAGATTTTCCCTCAACTACACTTTGGAGGAAAAGGGGTTGTTCCAGGAAGCTGTCCCAGGATGAAAAGACCCTGTGCAGAGCTGGATTCATCACTGAGACAAGGTAATAAGTACCTGGGCATGTCTAGTGGTGGATGGGAGTAAGCACAGGGTAATTGAAAAAAAAAAAAAAGTAGAAAAAACACACCTGTTTGGAAGGTGGTGCACTTTGGTTTTTTTTTTCTTTGTTCTTGCAGGGATCAAGATGGATCCAAGGGAACTAGCTGAATGGATGGCAGCCCAATTCAACAGGCAGCAGGAGCTAGCACAGCAGGCTCAGGACACTGCTATGAGAGCCTTAATGGACCAGCAGAAGCCAGTGCTTGATCTGGTGCAAGCCCTAGTTCAGCTGCAGAACCAAAGTGGAACAGATGCAAGACCAGCAGTGAATACTGGTACACCACATGTGGACAGTGTGGGACTCAATCAAGGGATTGGGGCATTTAGTTTTGGGAAGCTAACTCCAGATGATAATGTTGATGATTTTCTAGAGTCTTTTGAAAGAGTGGCACAAGCATTAGCATGGCCAGAGACCCAGTGGGCAGTAAGGCTGGCGGCCTCATTAACTGGAGAGGCGCTTGCAGCTTACAGAGCAATGCCAGCAGCCCAGGCTTTGAATTATAAGGATGTAAAGGCTGCTATTAGGGATTGCCTAGGGTTGTCTATTTCAGAGTATAGGCGAATGTTTAGAGCTACTACATTGAGAGTGGGTGAAACACCCAGGGCTCTGAGTCAGAGAATCAGAGGTTTAGCTGTAAAATGGTTGGAGCATGAGCAAAAGACGGTAGAAATGTTATTAGATATTATAATGCTGGAACAATTTATGTCTGCGGTCTCTAAAGATTTGCACACTTTCCTTATACAGCAAAATTGCCAAAATCTTGGAGAGGCAACCATGCTAGCAGAGAGATTCTTGGAAGCCACGCAGGCTTGCCATAGAATGGGTGGCCCTCTGAAGATTGGTGCTGAGGCAAGATGTGCTGTATCAGAAAAGAAAATAATTAAAAATGTTTCTGAAAATGAATGTGCTGTATCAAACCAGATGACACAGTGGAATAGAAAGAAATGTTTCAAGTGTGGAAAATGGGGACACTTAGAAAAAGGATGCCAGTCACACACTAGCTTAATGGGTGTGGAGTTAAAACAGCCCAAAGAAGGATTTCTTTTGATGGTTGAGGTGCAAGGAATTACCATAAATGCTTTGTTAGACTCTGGGGCAGACCAGAGTTTGATGTCAGAAAGGCTTTGGAAGAGAATAGAGGCCCAAGAAGGATTTGTGCCTAGAACCCCTGAAAGCCAAGTTCACATCGGATGCATTCATGGTGCTGCAACATCACATCCCACCTATAGGCTAAAGGTTAAGTGCCTGGGGGAACAAGAGGAAGTCCTGGTAGCAGTGGTGCCTAGGCTACCCTTTGATTTGGTTCTAGGAAAGGACTGGCCAAGATTTAAGCAGGGTCTAGTGGAAGGGCTAGGAAAGAAGGAGGGAGAAGGTTTAATAATGGAAATAGCTCCCGGGCCTTTCTTTGGAAGTCCTCAGTCCCTAGCTAAAAAGATGGTTCAGCTTCCAGAAGGCCAAACTATGGGTAATAAGAGGGGCCTTGTATCCACCCGCTCGCAGGCTAAGGTAGAGAGCCAGCAGAAGGAGGAGGGGGAGCAGGCAGAGTTATTAGGAGACTTACCCTCTCATGATGATTTAATAACCCCATCATCTGGTAAAGTAAGAAAGTTGAAAGCACAAAAGCGGCGTGAGAGACTTTGCAGAGCACAGGGTAGGGCTGAGATGTTAGCTGGTCAAAGTTTACCCTGGGTGCCAGCTGAGTTAGTGGCAAAGTTTCCTAACTTTCCACAAGAGCAGCGAGCTGATCAAGCTCTCACCCGAGCTTTTAAGTATGCTCAGGAGGTCAGGGAGGAATTGCCCAGATTCAGACTAGATAATGACATATTATATAGAGAGAGTCAGGACCCCAGAAATGGGACCATACGTAAACAATTGGTGGTACCCACAACTTTCAAAGGGCTAGTACTTAGATTAGCACATGATCATCCAGTTGGAGGTCATAAAGGGATGCAAGGAACGCTGGATCAAATACTTAAGCATTTTTACTGGCCAGGTATTTTCAAAGAAACTGCCAAGTTTTGTGCTGCGTGTCCAGCGTGTCAGCGAGTTACAGCGGCTCACCCACCGGTGGTGCCATTGATTCCCATGCCAATTATTACAGACCCAATTGGTCGCATTGCCATGGATATTGTAGGCCCATTAGTCAAAACGTCCCGAGGTTTCCAATACATCCTAGTTATGGTAGATCAGGCAACAAGGTTTCCCTGGGCCATACCATTGAGGAATGTTTCTGCAAAAACAATAGCTTTAGAGCTAGTAAAATTGTTTTGTGAAGTGGGATTCCCAAGAGAGGTGTTGACTGACCGAGGGTCCAATTTTGTATCCAAATATTTGGCCCAGGTCTGGGATGCCTTTGGCATTCATCACGTAAAAACCTCAGCCTACCATCCACAATCAAACGGTTTGGTGGAGAGATTCAACCAAACTCTCAAACAAATGTTGAGAAGGGGGTTAGCAGGAGAGGTAAAAGAATGGGATATGTTATTGCCTTTTGCCTTGTATGCCTGCAGGGAAAGAATTCAGGTGTCCCTTGGTGTAACCCCATATGAATTGATGTATGGTAGGGCTCCACGGGGTTTGTTAGACATTTTGAGGGAACAATGGATTGATCCTGAACCAGGAAGTCAGGAGGTGCCACTGTTTCTACGTGACTTGAGAGCACGTTTGAAAAGGACGTCGCAGGTTGCTGAGAGGAACCTGCAGGACAGTCAAGTGCGCCAGAAAGGGTGGTATGATAGGAAGGCCAAAAACCGCCAATTAAGCATTGGTGAAAAGGTTTTGGTTCAAGTAGCAGGAACTGTCCCAAAATTTGAAGTACAGTGGAAAGGGCCATGGAAGGTTGTTAAACAAGTGAGCCCAGTATCTTATATGGTAGAAAATGCAAGAGGGCGTAGGCAGACCTACCATATTAATGTACTTAAGTCTTGGAAAGAGAGGCCTGTAAATAATAATGTCCCTGAAGCCAGTCAGGAAGTAAGTGAGCTTCAAAATGATAACACTCTCGTAGGTATTACGGACTGTAGGAAAGAAGTTTCACCAGTTAAACCAGTCCGTAATAACTTAAGCAGGGGGGTATGTGATAGGGAAGCTTATCATAGCTCAGGAAGGGGCTATAGAAAAGGTGAAGTGTCTCTGAACAAGCAACCTGTCAGTGCTGGTAGAAATGAGAAAACAGAATTTTGCCATAAAAGACTACCAGTCCCAGAATGCACCAGGTTTCCTACAGCCATTAGAGGAGCTGAAGTGGGGAAACGTGTGTTCAATCAGGAGGGCTATGAGGTAATCCCTAAGCACTCATCTCAAAGGGCAAGGCCTGATTCAGCACAGCTGCGCTGTGTTAGGGAGGAGCACTCATCAAGGCAGAATAAGAGTAGAGTTTATTCTACAGATGATCATCTTCATGATCACCTTGGATATCCAGAGAATTGTCCTCAGTATCCTGAGAATCAGTATGAGTTTGATCATCAGTTTCATCTGAAGGATCATCAGAGGCAGAAGCCAAACCGGACGGACAGAGAGGGAAAGAGTCCCTTTGGAAGAAGGAAGAGAAAAGCCTTTGAGAGGTCTAGAAGAGTCCAAAGCAGTACGTATACTGGGAGGTATTCCAAGGGCCAGCATACACCATTGGACTGGGGAAAGCCAGAGGAATGGTGCTGCAGAGCTAGGAATCACCAGAGGCTACCTGTGAGGGAGACGGCTGCACGTGGAAGGGACCCTAAGACCTGTGCCAGAAGGTATGTGAAGAGAGATCCAGTGTCCAGGGATCTGGATTGGAAGGCTGGACATAAGAACTGGACTACATACTGGCCAGGCTATATAGAGAGGAACTCTAGCAGCAATGGAAGCTCAGGTATGAACACTGATCTATGCCCTAGCTATAACCTTGAATGACAGCAGGGAAACAAGTATTCTCCTGAAAATGCTCCATTGAGAGATTCATCTGTGCCAATCCATGATATTGAACCCATGCTTGTTGAACAAGGGGGAATAATAGCAGATGAGGATCCTGTTTATATGGACTGCTCTCTATCTAAACTCCGTTGGTAACTTTCTGTTATAAAGTACAGCAACCATCACAAAGAAATACAAATTTGTTCTTTAATCTACTCAGAAAAGCTCCTGAAGCAGGATTTGACCCACACAGGGGAAGGCAAGCCAGCTAAGGGGTTTCAGCTGGTAACTGCTAGCAATTAAGCCTTACCTAATTGCTTGTGAGCTAGGAGAGAATCACTTCTGTATCTATGTGGGAAGTAATCAGAAGTTAACCTGAAAAGAACAGTTTGTTTCTTGCTTTGTGGCTTTTCATTTGTTGTTTTCCTGATTTTAACTTTGTTTTTCCAAGTTAACACTGAAAGCAAGTAACCTAATTTATGTGCTACCAAGCATATCTGTGTTGGGAGAAATAACCCCATAAATAAATATCTTATTGGCTTTACCCAAGAGCACAACTAAATTATTGTCAGCAGCTGTGTCTGGTGTGAATGAACTACATTGCCCACAATACCTTGCAAATCATATAGAGATATGCACTTGCAAAGACTGTGAAGATTCTCACCCAGGCAGCCGTCTGACAACGTCCATCCCGGATATCCAACACCACTATTCAGGGGTCAGAATCGGTCCATAGTCAATGGCACCGTATATACATATTTTCTGTCACCCTAACTATCCATTTATTTTAGGCCTAAATTAAACATATAAACTAGTTGTATAGTGGCTGACTATCACTGCTGCACAGATAAAGGGAAGAACAAGGGCGACACCCTAAAACTAACATAGTAAATGGCAGCAGTTAAAGACCAGCATGGTCCATCTAGTCTGCACAGTAAGATGACTAGAGTTGTTGAGTTGCACCTTCATGCTACAGATAATACAGGATAGTTAGATGAATTTCACCCCACACTACTCATGTAGGCTTTTAAGATTATGCCGGGCATTTAAGTCCATTTGAAAATGGGCCAGAAGGTTATTTTTTAAATAAAATATACAAATAAATAAAATGGCTCAGAAAATCAGAGCAAGCTCCTAGAATACCAATGGGACGACAGATAGGTGGTGGGTCAACCCAACCAAAGGAAAGAAAAAATTGTGGCCAGTTGTTAAATCTCCTAACATTTGTACCCATGACTTAATTTGTAGATAAAAAGGAAGTGGAACTGTTGGAGGTGGGGAGGGGGAGGCAGGCCTGTGAGGGCACAACAACCGAAGAGAGCCTGGAGCAGGGAGTAGAATAACTGCTCTACTCCAGCCTCATCCCCTCCCATCCTTTTCTCTGCAGGCTTCCTGGGAGAGGGGGGCTGGAGCACAACACGATGTTTTGAAATCTGAAAAGAAATGTTGGAACTACATTCCACCACATTCCCACAGAAATTAAGCCCTGCTTGTACCAGAGACTTACAAGTTCAAAACCAGCTGTTCTATTTTCAGCCAAAAATATGCACATGGTTTCACAATATATACTTTTTCAGCTACAGGGAAATTATGCATTCCCAAGAGCATAACTTGGCTGGAAGAGAAATTAGCAGATTACCTTACACCATCATTAAGTTTGTGTTAAGTGTAGAATATACCTTAAGCAAATAACAAGCCAATACCTAAATGCAAAGTACCTAAGTGTCTTGTTTTTGAATATTGACTGGATTTGTATGAGTAATAAAGTGCATAGAGTGCCAATTAGGTGTCCTACTGTGCAAAATTCATTGAATATTCAACATATTCTCAGTTATGAGGTGGGGGAAGTTTGCAAAAAACTTTTTACGCAATCCTTCAATCTGGTTTTGTGCTCTCTAATCCCTCATCGAAGACTAAGTGGATATGTTTATTAAAGGGCCATTGGTAGTGTGGAGCTAATTCTTTATTGGTGCGTAAAATTACTGCGGCAGAGCTTTGTAGCCACAGTACCAACAGGTGGGTGTGGCCACGGCAGAGCATTACCAGTGCACAAGGCATGTTAGTACTGCAGTAGTTGTGAATGCATGGCCACAGTGCATGTGCACAGAGAATGTGTTCGCAACACACCTTGCAATGGAAAGCCACAAATGCATTATTAGGGCAGCTGCCATCTACAACTACACTGCAAACAGTTCTAAATGGGCTCCAGCCCCACCTATAGGACAGTGGTGCCTGGTCAGTGCAAAACAGAAAGGGTTGGCAGGGAATAGGTGCAACTGGCTGCACAGCTCAGAACAATGGGATTACGTACAAGAAGGAGGGACATGCAAATCAGGAATAAGTCTGTGCTGTGCCCCTAACTATGGGAGATAGAGTGCAAACAGGGCATCTGAAAATGCAGGGGGCCTTGTATGGGATTAGTAGGGTTACCAACTTTTTCACCGAGAAAAACCCGACACCTGTGGCTCGCCATGCTCCACCCATTCTCCGCCCCTAGTCCCACCCCTGCCACGCCCCCAGCCCCACCCACAAAAATTACCGAGGATACGTGTAGGCTAACTTCCTTGGTCAGATAATAATTAAACTGGGAACCCCAAAATCCAAACATGAAATGTACAACACTGGAGAAATAAAACTATAAAGTAATTTCCTCTTGCACTAAACAAAAACGCAAAGATGTTATCAATACACACTTCCCAGACCAAACATATTCCAGCTAATAAATTCAAAATAAAAAGTATTTTTCTACCTTCTGTTTGGGCGTTTTATTTTTCAGTTGCAATTGCTCCAGTCACTTTCTTCTGGTTTCTTCGTGTCTTCTGCGAGCTATCCATTTGTCCTTTCTTCTCTTTTAGATGTTTTCCATTCTCTTGAAGGACTAGAAAGGGGGGCTGTTACTTCTGGAGAGAAATCTGAAATTGTGAGTATATACTTCTGGGAATTTTTCTGAAAGGAATTTTTTTTCTTTTAAAGCTAATTAATCTGTAAACCCACTATTTTTTGTTAAATCAGTCAGGGCCTAGTAGCAACAGTTTAAGATTTAATTTAAAACACAGAAGAGAACTTTCTGGTTACCTTTCATACCCAGTAGGGAGCTGTAATTTAAATTTCATAGTCACTCAGGGCCTAGCATCAGCAAAGTACTTTTAGTTTCAAATTAAAACACAGAAGAGAGCTTTCTGGTTAAATTTAGAATCCAGCAGAGAGCTTGTAGTTTAAATTTCATAATAGGTTAGAGCCTAGCAGCAGCAAAGAGCTATAATTTAAATCAAATCAGAATATAGCTTACCTCAGCAGCACAGGACAGGGTACTGTGTAGCAGCCCTTTTTTTAATAAGTGTTATATCCCTCCCTCTCTCCCCACACCCACCCTCCCCTGGGATAATCACAGCTTTATAGGTACTTGCACAACTTAAAAGACAGGAGGTGCTCTCAGGTGAAGCTCATTACCCAAATCAGTCATACACTAAGGACCTGAGATTAATTAAGCTTCAGGTGAACAAGGTATATTAAACTTCTTAGGTACAGTTTTAGTGGTATAAATATCCATAGCACCCTTTAGTACATAAAGAACTTAAAGATCTAAACACAAACTTAAAACTAAGATGCAGACAGCAGTCCAGCAGCGGGATGTGGGCTTTCCAGTCTTTTGCATTGAGTGTCACATGTATGATTTTCTCCCAGCTGGTGAGAGGTCTTATGTGTGCACTAGGTGCAAGAAGCTCTCTGCTCTCAGGGAACGAGTCCGTTCTCTAGAGGCTGGAGTAGCAGACTTGGAAAACATAAGACAGACAGAGAGGTACATAGACGAGACCTACAGGGATATAGTCCTGAAATCCCACCTCCAGTCTGGCAGCATCCCTGTTGCCATGGAGGAGAGAGGTCACGTGACAGGAGAGCATCACCCTGGTGTGGCAGGAAGTGATCCTGTAACTAGGACCTGTCCTCCAGGTGATGTAAACCCCTCTCGCACCGAGGAGGTTTCTCCAGGGCCAAGTGCCCATGAGGGAAGGGTTAGGACAGCAGTTATAGTTGGTGATTCGATCATTAGACATGTAGATAGCTGGGTGGCTGGTGGACGTGAGGATCGCCTGGTAACATGCCTGCCTGGTGCGAAGGTAGCGGACCTCACACGCCACCTAGATAAGGTCTTAGATAGTGCTGGGGAGGAGTCTGCTGTCTTGGTACATGTCGGTACCAATGACATAGGAAAATGTGGTAGGGAGGCTCTGGAAGCTAAATTTAGGCTTTTAGTTAGGAAGTTGAAATCCAGAACTTCCAGGGTAGCGTTCTCCGAAATGCTTCCCGTTCCACGCGCAGGACCCAAAAGGCAGGCAGAGCTCCGGAGTCTCAATGCGTGGATGAGACAATGGTGCAGAGATGAGGGGTTCGGATTTGTTAGGAACTGGGGAACATTCTGGGGAAAGGAGGGGCTCTTCCGAAGGGATGGGCTTCACCTTAACCGGGATGGAACCAGGCTGCTGGCATTAACCTTTAAAAAGGAGATAGAACAGCTTTTAAACTAGATAATAGGGGAAAGCCGACAGTCGCCCAAGAGCGCATGGTTCGGAAGAATGTATCCTTGAAGGATACTACAAAAAGCAGAGAGGTTCCAAAAAAGAGTAAAGTAGCCCAAATGCCCTCGAGTATGGAGCAGACAGAGTTTAAAGATCCCAAATTACCCATGTCTACCAATAGCCAAATTAATATGAATAAAATACAGTCTCTAAAATGCTTGTATGCAAATGCTAGAAGTCTACAAAACAAGATGGGAGAGTTAGAATATATAGCACTAAACGAGAGGTTAGATATGATTGGAATATCAGAGACATGGTGGAAGGAGGACAACCAGTGGGACACTGTGATACCTGGGTACAAACTATATCGTAATGATAGAGCTGATCAAATTGGTGGAGGGGTTGCGCTCTATGTTAGAGAGGGCATTGAGTCAGAAAGGATTAAAGTTTTGCAAGAAACAAAATTTGCTGTAGAATCTCTATGGATTGAAATTCCATGTAAAAAGGGGAAGGCAATGGCAGTGGGGGTGTACTATCGTCCGCCTGGCCAGAATGAACAAATGGATGATGAAATGCTCAAAGAAATCAAGGAAGCTAGCAAATGTTACAGTGCAGTAATAATAATGGGTGATTTCAATTACCCCGGCATCGACTGGGTCAGTGTCACAACAGGACATGCTAGGGAGATAAAGTTCCTAGATGAAATAAATGACTGCTTCTTGGAGCAGCTGGTTCATGAACCGACCAGAGGGGAAGCAATATTAGACCTAGTCCTTAGTGGAACACCAGATGTAGTGCAAGAGATAAGGGTGTTGGGGCCACTTGGCAATAGTGATCATAGCATGATCGCCTTTGATTTAATTAGTGGAGGAGGGATAGTAAGGAAATCCACAGTACTACCCTTTAACTTTCGAAAGGGAGACTATGATAAAATGAGGAAAACAGTTAAGAAAAAACGAAAAGGAGCAGTTGCAAAGGTTAAAGACGTACATCAAGCTTGGGTGTTGTTGAAAAATACTATCTTGGAAGCCCAGACCAGCTGTATTCCACGCTTTAAGAAAAGTGAAAGGAAGTCCAAAAAACTGCCAGCATGGTTTAAAGGTGAGGTCAGAGAGGCTGTTGTTGCCAAAAAAGCATCTTTCAGGAAATGGAAAAAAGAGCCAAACCATGAAACCTGGAAACAGCACAAGCACTGGCAAGTCAAATGCAAGGCATTGATAAGGCAGGCAAAGAGAGAATTTGAGAAGAAGCTTGCTGCGGAAGCAAAAACGCGAAATAAAGACCTTTTCAAGTACATTCATAGCAAAAAACCTGTGAGAGAGTCAGTTGGTCCATTAGATGATAAAGGGGTTAAAGGAGCACTAAGAGGCGACAAGGCGATAGCGGAGAGACTGAATGAATTCTTTGCTTCGGTCTTTACTGAGGAAGATGTAGGGATGTTACCCATGACTGAAGTGGTATTTAAAGGTGTGGAAGAATTGAAGGAAATATCGATACATCGGGAAGATGTCTTACAACTATTAGATAAACTGAAGAGTAGCAAATCACCTGGGCCGGATGGTATACATCCAAGGGTGTTGAAAGAACTGAAATTTGAGATTGCAGACCTGCTATCAGTAATCTGTGAACTATCATTAAAATCATCTCTAATACCTGAGGATTGGAGGATCGCCAATGTAACACCAATTTTTAAAAAGGGTTCGAGGGGTGATCCGGGAAACTACAGACCGGTGAGCCTGACATCAGTACCGGGAAAAATGGTAGAAACCATCATAAAGAATAAAATTACTCAGCATGTAGATAGTCACGACCTAATGGGAGACAGCCAACATGGCTTTAGACAAGGAAGATCTTGTCTTACTAATCTGTTATGTTTTTTTGAAGGAGTGAATAAACAGGTGGACAAAGGTGAGTCGGTTGATATTGTGTATCTGGACTTTCAGAAAGCCTTTGACAAGGTCCCTCATGAGAGACTTTTGGCAAAACTAAAGAGTCATGGGATAGGAGGCAGTGTACTATTGTGGATCAGGAACTGGTTAAAAGATAGAAAGCAGAGGGTAGGGCTAAATGGCCAATTTTCCCAATGGAGAAAGGTGAATAGTGGTGTACCCCAGGGATCTGTGCTGGGTCCGCTGCTTTTTGACATATTCATAAATGACCTGGAAAGTGGAATAACGAGTGAGGTTATCAAATTTGCAGATGACACAAAACTATTTAAAGTTGTTAAAACCCAGGAGGATTGTGGAAAATTGCAAGAGGATCTTGATAAATTCGAAGACTGGGCATCAAAATGGCAGATGAAATTTAATGTGGAGAAGTGCAAGGTTATGCACCTAGGGAAGAACAACCCAAACTATGGTTACACGATGCAAGGTTCCACATTAGGAACCACCACCCAGGAAAAAGATTTAGGCGTCATTGTTGATACCATGTTAAAACCCTCGGCCCAGTGTGCAGCGGTGGCCAAGAGAGCAAATAGAATGCTAGGTATGATAAGGAAAGGAATGGAAAATAAAACAAAAGATATTATAATGCCTCTATATCGTTCCATGGTGAGACCGCACCTTGAATATTGTGTGCAATTCTGGTCGCCGTATCTTAAAAAGGATATAGCGATTTTAGAAAAGGTTCAGAGAAGAGCCACCAAAATGGTAAAGGGGATGGAAGGCTACTCCTATGAAGAAAGGCTAAAAAGGTTGGGGCTCTTTAACCTGGAAAAGAGACGGCTGAGGGGAGATATGATAGAAGTCTATAAATTAATGAACGGAGTGGAACGGGTAAACGTAGATCGATTGTTTACCTTATCAGAATATAGAAAGACTAGGGGACATGCAATGAAGCTACAGGGTAAACTATTTAAAACTAATAAAAGAAAATATTTTTTCACTCAACGTGTAATCAAACTCTGGAATTTGTTACCGGAGGATGTAGTAAAGGCTGTTAGTGTAGCTGGGTTTAAAAAAGGTTTGGACAAGTTCCTGGAGGAAAGGTCCATAAACCATTATTAAGAAGGGACCCAGGATATCAATGCTTGAACCAATACAAGCATTGTGGAACCTGTGTCCCTTGGGGAAACTGCTAGGTACGTATAACCTAGATTGGCCACTGTTGGAAACAGAATACTGGGCTTGATGGACCTTGGTCTGACCCAGTATGGCATATCTTATGTTCTTATGTTCTTATGTTCTCTCTCTATTTCTGCTTTAACATACTGATTGTTTCCCTTTTGCTCTTTCCCCCAATTCTTTCCTTATTCCTTTATCATCCATTTAAATTTCACCCTTCCATTCTCAAGCCCCTCACTCTCCCAATACCCAGCCCATCATAGACTTTTCTTCCACACAAAATATTTTTCCCCTCTCCATTCTCATTCCCCATCTATTCTAGTCCTCCCCCAAAATCAGTTCCCTTATAGTTCTAGACCCACCCAGCATCCACTGCCTTCTAATCCCATTCTCCCATGCCCCACATCAGCCCATTTCCAGTCCTATTCCAGCTCTTCATCAGCCCATTTCCAGTGCTAGCCCTCACATCACAGACCATTTCCAGTCCTAGCCCCCCCATCACAGCCCATTTCCAGTCCAAGTCCCCCATCACAGCCTATTTCCAGTCCTGTTGTTGTTGTTGTTAAGTGCCGTCGAGTCGGAGTCGACTCATGGCGACCCTCTGGATAGCTATCCTAAATTGTGTTCGGTCTTCAGTCAGGCGGCTCATTGACGACAGACTGGTACCCGTAGCTGCTGTTATTGTAGCGATCCATCTCATTGCTGGCCTTCCTCTTTTGCGTTGACCTTCTATCTTGCCAAGCATGATGTCTTTCTCTAATGATCTCTCTCTTCGCATGATGTGTCCGAAGTATGAAAGTCGAAGTCTTGTCATCTGAGCTTCTAAAGAAAGCTTAGGTTTAATCTCCTCTAGTACCGACTTGTTTGTTCTTCGGGCAGTCCATGGTATACACAGTATTCGCCGCCAGCACCATAATTCAAAGGCATCAATCTTCTTCCTGTCTGTCTTTTTCACTGTCCAGCTTTCACATCCATATGATGTTATTGAAAATACCATGGCTTGAACAAGTCGAATCTTTGTATGGAGAGACACATCTCTGCTCTTGAGAATCTTATCTAGGTCTTTCATAGCCATTCTGCCAAGAGCAATGCGTCGTCTGATTTCTTGACTGCTTGTTGCTTCTTTATTGATAGTTGATCCAAGTAGGTTAAAGTTGTTCACAATTTCAATTTCTTCTCCTTCAACGATGAACCTCTGGATTATGCCAGTTGTCATGATCTTTGTTTTCTTTACATTAAGGTGCAGGCCCATTTTGAGACTATGTTCTTTGATTGTGAGAAGCAAATGTTTCAGATCATCTTCGCTTTCAGCCAGTAATGTGGTATCATCAGCATAGCGAAGGTTGTTGATGAGTCTTCCACCAATCTTCACACCTCTGTTGTCTTCATACAGTCCTGCTTCTCTGATGATTTGTTCTGCATATAAATTAAACAGGTAGGGGGAAAGTATGCAGCCTTGTCTTACACCTTTGCTTATTTTAAACCATTCTGTTTCTCCTTGTTCCGTTCGAACTGTTGCTTCTTGATCAATGTACAGATTACGCAAGAGAACGAGCAGGTGTTCTGGTATACCCATGCTTCTTAATGTGGCCCAGAGTTTCTCATGGTTTACACAGTCAAAAGCCTTGCTATAGTCGATAAAGCACAAATAGATATCCTTTTGGTATTCTTTAGTCTTTTCAAGGATCCATCTCACATCCGCAATGATGTCTCTCGTTCCTCGCCCTTTCCTGAACCCTGCTTGCACTTCAGGTAGTTCTTGTTCTAGGTATGGCTGTAGTCTCTTTTCAATAATCTTCAGTAGAATCTTGCTGGCATGTGGGATCAGAGCGATTGTGCGATAATTTCCACAGTCAGTTGGATCACCTTTCTTTAGTATTGGTATAAACACAGATCTTTTCCAGTCAGTTGGCCATGATGTTGTCTTCCATATTTCTTGGCAGAGCCTTGTAAGTACGGTAACAGCTGCATCAGATTGCTGCTATACTTCTATGGGAATGCTATCAATGCCTGGTGCTTTCTTCTTTGATAAGGCTTTCAATGCTGCTTCAACTTCTTCTTTCATCACCAATGGTTCCTGATCATAAGGTATAGGTTGAAACGGCTGTTGGTCCACTTGATCTTTATCATATAAAAACTCTGTATATTCCTTCCACCTTTTCTTGATCTTCTCAGCATCATTCAACATAGAACCTTGAGCATCTTGTAACATTCCAATTCGAGGCTGGAACTTTTTCTTTAACTCTCGCAGCTTTAGGAAAGCCGATCTTGTTCTTCCTCTAATAGTTTCTGCTTCTATTTCCTTGCAAGTGTCATTGTAGTACTTTTCCTTGTCCTGTCTTGCTGCACGTTGGAAATCACTGTTGAGTTCTGCGATTGTCTTTCTTTCTCCTTTGGCTTTAGCTTCTCTGCGTTTCTGGGCAATTTTCAGAGTTTCTTCCGTCATCCATTTTGGCCGTTTTTGCTTTTTCACCTTTTGTAGAGACTTCTCGCTGTGAAGCCGCGAATGCTGGGAAAGGTTAAAGGGCATTGCCTTTAACCTTTCCCACCAATCGCGGCTTCACAGGAACCGCCGTCAGCGTGAAGGTAAAGGCTCTTCACGCTGGCGGCTGTTCAGAGGGAGCCGGGGCCTCGCGCGGGCTTCCCCGGCTCCCTCTGAAGCCCTCCGGGGGAGAAAAGCCGGTTTTTTTGCTCTGGCCGCTCCCGATCTTGCGGCCAGAGCAAAAAAAACGGCTTTTCAAGGGCCGGTTTTGCCTCTGCGCCGGCAGCCGGCCTGGCCATGGAAAAACCGGCCAGGCCGGCTGAAAACCGGCCAGTTGGCAACCCTAGGGATTAGGCAGAGGGACAGTTATATGAACTCTCTCACCCTGTTCACCTTGGTTGCAATAAACACAGTACAAGGCCTCTGGTGTGTGTGTGTGGGGGGGATTGGATGGGTTCCCCCTCTCAGCCACTCCTCTGATATGGCTTGGACAGCACTATAGGCACTGTGGAGTGTATCCCCCATGTGGATGGAAGGGGAGTGCTAGAACCAGGGGGTCTAGAGGCCATGTACAATCTGCTAGAACCTCTACCACAGGAGGAGCATAGGGTCAAAAAGCACCCCCATGGCCAACCATATATGACACCCACCCCTGTGGCCTGAAATCTATAACAGGAAGTACAAGGCACATGAAGCACCCATACTACCCCCCTCCCCCCCCCCATTGGGAAGTGCTCTGGGGGAAGACTGCAATGCAACCCCCCCCCCCCCAGGGGAGGGACCAAACCCAGGCCAAGCACCCCAGCTATCAGGGAAGCAGAGGCCGACAGGAGATCCCCAGTTCCATGGAATGCCTCAATCCTTGGGCAAGGGAGGCAGGAAAGAGACAGTGAGCAGTGGGCTGCAACACAGGAAGTCCACATTCATTGCTAGAAGTATTAACGAGCTGCTCAGAGCTGGTAGGCATCAGTCAGGATGAGGACCATGGCAGCAGCATGGTCCCTAAGTCCACATATGCACTGCAACATGCCTCCCCATGCAGGGTAGGTAGAGGACAGATGGCACCTTTTGATGCCACACTATTTTGTTGCCAGTATGAAAAGCGCCTAATTTGCATGCCTCATCCCTTACTGTACTCTGCTAGCTCCAACTCTAGCTATGTGTCCAGTGGTGGCTGAAGCACAGAGACCAAGCCCTATCTTCTGATACCGGCAAAGCACATAACACCAGCAGTCCTCTGACATCTAGACAGTGCATATACAGTACAGACAAACAGCAGGCAGACAAGTCAGCTATTGATGCTTCTGTACAGGCCCCAATTTGGTGCATCTCAGGTTATTGTGGTTCACTGCCATAATAGGTGCAGCATGTATCCCTTCCAAAGAGTGGAATACATAGACACCTGCCTAGGCCACCTAACGCCATCTATTTGCGCTATTATTCCTTGTGTGTGCCCTGATTCTGCCCTTCATATTGCCTAATGCTTGCATCTGAACCATGCATTTGGACTGCACTGAGGCGGGTTTAACTACTGCCTGGGCAGAGGCAGACAGTAATTGCGCCCAAGCTAGCAGCATCATTGTGCTGCTTGAGTACAACTAGCATGATCATGTGCTATGTCCCCGCCCACTCTCTGCCTTAACCCCACTTATTCACGCACTGCTTAGGTAGTACAGAATTTTTAGTGCAGTTGCCTTTTGGCTGCATGCTCCCAGCTAAAAGCATGGTCAAAAGGCGCTTAAGCCCCACTTTAAACCCCGTGCTCCAGCTACAGTGCTTTAATATTTGGAAAACTGAATTGCAGACAAACATTTACAGCATTGCTAAAATGCAAGGTGTCCCTTTTACAAACACTAAACTCTAGCTATCTGCTGCAAGACCCATTTTGTTCTTATAGGCTGTGAAGCAGATAGCTGAAGCTACGTGTTAGTAAAATTCTAAACTTTAAATTATTTTATATTAAAAATACATTGAAAAAGGTCCATAAAAAGGTAGAATTTTTTTAGAAAATTGTATTTTTAGGTTTTCCTTTGTAAAGATGTTTCATTCATAAAACAGAAGATGTTTCAAATTGGTTTCAGTCTTAAGCTACAGCTCTTGCATAATGCCATTTTGCCAGTAAGAAACGATGGAAACAAAGCCAGAATACAAAAGCAAGATCATCAAATATGTTTATTTAAAATTAAGTCTTTAAGCAGATTTGATTTCATTATATATTCGTTCTAGCTATATTTATTCATGCATAATAGGTGAGAAGAAAAAATTACCCAAGTGGGAATGTCATGATTTACAAGTAGAATTTTATTTGTGCTGATATATATCTGCATGTCCACTGAAATAATTACAACTAATGTATTGATGACACCACAATCTATTCTGGTAATCATAGAGTATATTGATGTTGAAAACCTCAAGCATAAGATGTTATTAAGTTTGGATTTAAACATTGTTAAACCAATTGTATAGTATTTAACCAGTGAATGTGAACCTATATTAATTGATAGGGGTGTGCATTCATTACACTTGGTTCATTTGGGCACCTAAAATAGGGAAGTGTACGCAAATCACTTGTACATGCATATACGTATGAATTAATGTACATATAATTGATTGGCGTGTGTAAAAACATTTTGACTTGCCTACAGCATGGGCACGAAAAACAATAGGAGAAACGGACATGAAAAATGCTCAAAAATTGAGACATTATGCTTTTGAACTAAGCATGAACCAAACTTGTTTTTAGCCATAGTCTTGTTACGATGAGATGAGGCCCTGATATTCAAAGGAATTTTTCAGGTCTGTAAACTTTGTAAATGCCTCTAACTGGCTATCCCCGAGTATCACTGCTATATGTCCTGATGCTAAGCGGTTAGCATCTGGGCATTCTGGGGCCCCGCGTGAACCGGTCAGCAGTGAAAGTGACCTGCAGGTAAAGATGGGCGTGGTAAAAGCTCTATATCGCCGCTGCATGGTCAGCTTCTGGGCTGTGCGGCTCATCCATATAGTCAATGCCGGTGGCCGAATATGGCCCGAGCATTGAATGTCTGGTGACAGCTAGGTGCTGTAATTGTGCTCGTCACCACTGCTGCATATCAGGCCCTAAAGGTCCACTGCCTTACATGCAGTCATATTTTTCTTATCTTCCCCTTTCTTCATGTGGGAATTATTGTTGGGAAACAATGTTACTAAGTACGTTTTACCTGGTCTCATAGTGGTTTTAAATGACGTACAATGAACTTAACCCAGTATTTTCTCTCTACTTTTAGAGCGGCAAATTTCATATCACCTATTCAAATAGCCCTATAATATTAGAGTAGGGCATCCAGACATAAAAGTTACATTTCCATAATTTAACCATCTAGAAGGGAAGAATATTAAGAACTCAAAAGGAATGAGCTGAATCCAAATAGATAAAGCAAATAAATAAATGGAACTTTAATCAGTTTGAAAAGTTACCTCCAAGTGAGTAACCAAATCAGACTCATCCTTCTCCTGCCTAGAAAAATCTTAGATAAAATAGGAACCAGTCAAAAAAGAAATTAGCACAAGCCCAGACCTCAAGAGGAAAAAGAGAGATGAGAAGATCTTGAGGTTAGAAATAGCAACTACTGTAGGTGCTTAAAATAAAATCATAGGGTTCTATATTCAAAACCTCTTAGCTGCTTGGCAATAGGAGGCTGGCCAGCTAAGGATGCTGAACAGGATATTTAGAAGCACTATCTGGATAGCATCACTGAATATCTCCACAGATCGTTCTGTCGCTATCCGTTTAGAGCAAGAACGGTCATGTCGGTGTTAATAGGATAAGAGCCGGCAGTCATCTGGTTCACCTGATAATCAGCTGAGACATCTGCGGAAAACTTGGGCCTCCTAAAAAATGATCTTAAGCTGCTATCCATTGAACTCCTGGTTGAACATCTGACTAAATGCTAGTACTAGCCGATCAGTGCTGCACAGCCAGCTCCTATCCGGATACGGTCACTAAATATTCTGCTGATATTTAAGCACTACGACCAAGCCCCATGGTAAATATCTGCCTTTCTGAATATTTATTTATTTACATTCTCTTATATACTGTGCTATTCTGCATCAGTGTGGTTTACATTGAACAAACTGAAATTACATTGAACAGGGCATTATAACTTGGAGATAACTATTTTACAGGGAACATGGGCTATGGAGGGTTAAATGGCTTGCCCAAGACCACAAGGAGCACCTGTGGGACTAGAAACCCCAGTCCTTCCAGCCCAAGGTTGCTGTCCTCTAGTGGGATTTGAACCCCTGACCTTCCAGCCTGAAGTACCTTGCCCCAACCACTAGGCCACTCCTCCACTCCATAGACTTCTGAATAGTCTTGGAAAAATGGACTCAAAAGTAAAGAATTTATGGATGCTACCTACTTTTAAAGTCATACAGCAGGACTAAGAGAATTGTAAAATTAATCCAGCATTTCTGAGAAATATATCTATCACACGTGTTTTTTCCCATCACAGTGGGATATAATCCATTCTGAACTGCTGTTAGTGTTTATCACCCTCTCCAATTCAATAAATATTATTTAGATTTTATTTTCTATTTTTTGTAAGAAGTTCTTGGTTTAATTACAAATGCAAGGATACGGTTAGCATTAATTTTATGATACTATAGAAACTACTTGAATGCTGCATTAAGGAACATGCTTACTGGAGGATCTTGAGCAGCTCTGTCCAAGGGTCCTCCTCTGAGTTGGTATTGAAGGCCAGTGCCTTGGCCATATCCTGCACGAAGTTGAAGGCGGCCGTGTCAATGGGTGGGGACAGATGACGGGTCTCGGGGGGGGGGATGGGTCAGAGGGCTCGTCCCAGTGTCAACAGGTATCCAGGGAATCGTCGTCCTTGGTCTCACAGTCTGACTTGTAGTCTGTGGAGGTGTTGAGGGCAGCCCAGGCTCCAGGGTCAAGCCCAAAGCCCAATGGCCCCTGGTCCCTAGAGGCCCTGTGATAAGAGCCACTGGCACTCATCGGGTATGACCTCAGCCCCAAGGATCAGGATCTCTCAAGGCTGGTGGTAATCGATGATCAGCTTGACATCCAGGGAGTTCGTCAAGGTCAAGACCCAGAAGTTGGGAGCGACGACTTGGCAGAGCCATGCATCAGAATATGCTGCTGGGCCATGAAGGCATATAGACTGCACATCAAGGCCCCCATACTAGTCTTGAGGCCAGATGGCTCCGCAGCCTTTGGCGTGGGCACAGAGGGGCTCAGACTCAATGCTGGCTCCATCAAAGGGAAGTCCAATCAAGATGGCCTTGGGGGTGCGAGGCCGGTCACCAGATGCCGATGATTCCTGTTGGGGCATTTTGATGAGCCACTCCCACTCCTTCCCCTCAGATTCACGGCAAGGATTGTGGGTCCAGGACCTATGGGACTTGCCCACTTTCCCAGGCACATCTTTTGACGTGGCTCTTCTTGGGCTCTTCCTCTGGGGTCCAGCTGGAGGACCTGCATCCATGGGGTTCCAAGGCAGCCTGGTCTCCCCGTGGTTCCAGGGCTCCGGAGGGGGCCCTGGAGCACAGTGTCACTAGAGACTTCGGTGCAGAGTCTGTCTTATGGAAGAAAGACTCCCGCTGCTGCTGATGGCTCTTGATGGCCTTGGAGGTCAGCTTTTTGCAGAGACCACAGTCCAAGAGGTCATGGTCTGGCCCTAGCCATCAGAGGCAGCAGTCATGTGGGTCAATGCGCAACACAGTTTTGCCACATTGGTCACAATTTTTAAAGCTACTGGACAAGGAGAAAAATAGCCCCTGCAAGGTCAGAAACCTCTGACCCAGCCAGGGACAAAATAAAAAGGCACAAAGCTGGTTGAGAAGCACAAAGAGAAAAGAAAAGGAAAAGAACAAACCTGAGACGCAATGCCGAGGCAAGTGAGCTCAGGTGCATGAAAGGTAACCAGTAAGCAACCAGAGAAAGAAAAAAAAAGAGATACAACTTTCTGGGGAATACAGACACATGTCCGGTGGGCTCCACAAAAAAAAGAGACTGAGGCAAGATGTCACTCTTGGGTGGGAAGGGGACCACACATGTGTGGTGCATCTCCCAAAGCCTTTCTTTGAAAGCTGGGGAGAAGCTACCGCACATTTCCATCAGTGCCGATGTCACCCATATGTGAGGACCGACTTCCTGCTCGTTCCCGGAGAATATCTGATTCATCTAACAAGACTTACCTCTAATGAAGCCATGTTGTCTAGGATTGTGTAATCTCTTGGATTCCAGAAACTGCACTATCCTCTGCTTTAGCATCATTTCCATTAATTTACTCACCACAAAGGTCCAAATAACCAGTCCATAGTTTTCAACCTCCTCCTTGCCTCAGCTTCCCCAGATATTATTCTTTGCCTTCCTTTTTCTGCATTCTCTTATACTTTATGAAGGCTAACCTCTTTTTCCTTATCTTTTCAGCTACTTTTAAAAAACAGTGGCTTCCTTTTTTTCTTCCTTTTATTTACTTTCTTAGCCTTCTTGTCCTTAAAACATCCTTTCAGTTTTTGCCCACTGTTCTTCTCATTCTCCAGATGTTTCCATCCAGCTAATGACTCCTTGAGGTATTACCCCACCTTTGCAAAGTTAAAGTCTAGGACCCTTATTTTTGAATGAACCATTTCCATCTGAGTCCTAATAGTGACGCTCACCATCCAGGCATCACTATATGCCAAATGATCACCCACTACAACCTCCGAAACACTCTCCCTATTTGTAAGCACCAAGTCCATTATTGTCCTCTCCCACATGAGTTCTGTTACTAGTTGTCAGAACAGTTCTCCCTGTAGAGAATCCAGGATCTTCCTACTTCTAGATGACATTGTAGCCAGGATATCCCAATCGAATCTCACAAATTAAAATTTCCTACCAATAGTATTTACTCTTAGTAATATTGTGAATGTCTTCACTTAAATCTCTATTTTTTCTGCCTGCAAGGAAGGTCTATACATCATACCTATGTAAATAAATTTGTCATTCTCTCTTTCCAGACTAACCAACAGTGCCTCCTCCTTCCTTCATAAGTCCTACAGCTCTGGGGCTCTCTTATTATTTTTTTACATATAGCATTACTCCTCCTCTCTATCTTCCTGCTTTGTCTTTTCTGAATAGATTATAACCTGGTATAACTACATTCCACTCCTCTTCTCAAGTTACTTCACTGGCTTTCCATTCGTTTCCGTATCCAGTTCAAACTTCTCCTCCTGACCTATAAATGCCTTCACTCTTCAGCCCCCAGTACCTCTTATCTCTCATCTCTTCCTACATTCCCTCTTGGGAACTTTGCTATTCTATCAGTCCACGTCTATCTATGCCCTCCACTCGTACTGCTAATTCCAGACTTTGCTCCTTCCACCTGGTTGCACCCTTCGCCTGGAACAGTCTACTTGTCTCAGTGCACCGGGCGCCCTCCCTGACCCTCTTCAAGTCCAGGTTGAAAACCCACCTCTTCACTGTTACTTTCAGATCCTGACTCCTGTGTTGTGACTTGACTAGTTTATAAATGCCGTGTTTGCGTTTGTGCTTTTTGCCCTGTCTAGATTTCTCCCTGAATATTTGTATACTTTGTCTTAGTAGATTGTAAGCCCTGATTTGCAATTTGTATTTTGTATTTTGTCTTAACTAGATTGTAAGCTCTGATGAGCAAGGACTGTCTCTCCTACATGTCTCTACAGCGCTTCATATGTTTGCAGCGCTATATAAATGCTCAGTAGATAGATTGATAGATTTCTGTATACCACGTCTGTGTGACTGCAATATATACAAGTCAGCTTCTTGCATTACAGCTTCTAGATTTGAAACTTTATTTCACATACTTAGGTTACACTGGTCAACATTGAAATCGTTACTGACTTTAAAAGGCCCTAATCTGTAGTATCTTGGTGAGCTGAACATGAATATAACATTAAAAAAAATTATTGGCTCTCGTTTTGAAGATATTGCATGTAGTTCATTTTTGACGTTTCACCGTGTAAATTTATCCAGTAGGACATCAACATCCCAAATAAGCCTTGAATGATGTAATATTGCATCACATTGCATAATACCAGCATGCACACATCATCCAGAGTTGATTGCTCACTTTCTGAGGCAATGCAATACTACTGCCAGACGGCTGCTGAAGCCATCTGACGTCAGCAGTGTACTATACGCAATCGGAAAGGAAAGTAATCTGGTATTCTGTTCCGATATTGAAAGCCTCATGAATGCCTTAAAAATTACTTATGACCCACAAGACTGGAGACTATTTATAGACTCTTCGAAACTGAGTCTGAAGGCTGTGCTTTTGAACAATGGAAACCGTCTTCCATCTAGTCCAGTAGCGCATGCCGTCCACATGAAAGAGACATACGATAACCTAAAGCATCTACTGACTTCCATTAACTATAACAAGTACAGATGGCACCTCTGTGGTGACTTGAAGGTAGCTGCCCTTTTAATGGGACTGCAGCAGGGATATATTAAATACATGTGTTTCTTATGTGAGTGGGATAGCCGAGCAAGGGATTGGCACTACTTGCGGAAGGAATGGAATCGCAGACAAAATGTAACAGTTGGAGAGAAGAATATCCAGCACCCAGCTCTGGTTGAGGCTCACAAAATCCTGCTACCACCCCTTCACATCAAATTAGGTTTGATGAAAAACTTTGTGAAAGCCATGGACCGCACTTCGCCAGCTTTCCGATACCTGCATGAAAAATTCCCTCGACTCAGCGAAGCAAAGATTAAAGAGGGAATTTTTGTGGGTCCTCAGATTCGAGAGCTCTTCAAAGATGACCGGTTCAACAGCTTGCTGCAGGGTGATGCGAAACAAGCATGGAATGCTTTTCGCCTAGTGTCAACAAAACTTCTTGGGAATGTTAGGGCAGAAAACTATAAGGAACTAGTAGAAGACATGCTGATGCAGTATCAGAAACTTGGCTGCAATATGTCTCTAAAGATCCATTTCCTTGATTCCCATCTCAATTTCTTTCCTGACAACTGTGGTATGGTTAGTGATGAACAGGGCGAACATTTTCACCAGGATATCGCAACGATGGAGCAAAGATACCAGGGAAAATGGTCCACTACAATGCTGGCTGACTACTGCTGGACACTCCCCAGAGAAGCTCCTGAACAGCTGTACAAGAGACAGGCGAAAAAATCTAAGAAGTAGTCTATGACTTGGTTTTTTACAGGTATTAACCGAAGGCCTATTATATTTACTATTGACATGCCTTTCATGATGTAAACATTAATTCTTGTAGATTACAAAAAAAACTAGAGCAAACTTTGCAATTTCACTGTCATATTTGTGTTCAGCATATAAAAATTGATAAGAAATGGCTATTTTTATTTCAGTAACATGACTTTTGTAAAAATGTGTTGACCAGTGTTATTAGTATATGCAGTTCTTCCCCTCTGTTCTTACTTTTTTGTTAATGTTTTACTTAGCTGAAGACATTTACTTACCTAGGGGCTTTGTTCACCCATTCCTGATGATCCTAGTATAAAGCATTCCTCAGTAGATTAACTAGTATGTTCCAGACCTTTCCCCTTTTTCAATAGCAGCTTAATATCACTGCTAAATAGCACTCCATCCCTCCCCTAACGTGACCCCTTTTTATACTGATAATATCTGGATCATTAGTGAGTTAAATGGCCTGACATTACCCATATAAGTTTTACCTCTACATGTAAATAGTTCATTCCCCCCACATAATTTAACGCTTAGTTATCTCCAAGTTGTACTCCCTTGTTTAATGTAAAACAATTCCTCTGTGATTGTCATGTTGTTTGATGTAAACCACCTTGGATAAAGGCGGTATAGAAAAACTGTTAAAAAATAAAATACACACATAAGCAAAGTTATGCATTTGTCATCCACCAGCGAAAGCATAACTTGCACTGAATATCAAGCCCAATGCGTTTAACTCTCTATCCATTTGCAGTCTAAAGACCAGGAACGTTGTATAGCAAAAATGGAAAAAATAAACATCTCGCTTCTCAATCTGTAAGTACTAGATTGAAATCAGACATGTTTCTAAGCACTAGTGAGCAGTGCTGGTTAACGCCAAACATTCTCTGAAGAAGCAGAGATGTCAAATAGCTAGTGCCAAAACCACAATTTTATTGATAATCATTTTCTTTTGCACTAAAAATACTTTTCATTCAGCACAGGTCCACCAAATTATGAAAGGTAAGGTGAAGACAGAAGGTAGTTAGTAAAATGGAATGAAGTTCAAAGAAGCTTTAATCTCCCACAGTCCTTATATGGGAACAGCTGCTTTAATTACATATCCTAAGCATTCCGCGAGAACTTGTTTTTGTCACACGTTCCCACATCTTGAATGGTAGCAATAAATTACAAAGAGGTAATTAGTATTTCCATTCTCCCACCCATTAAAGAGACCTGATCCGTTTGCTAAAAAAATAATTATGACATTCCATTTATAAATCATTGGTAATATTAGCATTCTATTGATGGAATTATGATTTCCCAGTACAAATTGTCTGATCTGCTTTTTGTTTCCCAGCACGTAATTAAAGCAGTGGTGTGTAAAGGAAGTAATTTTGTTCAAAGCTTTGGCACCAACAGTGCAATGTGTTTGCCTGTATTACTTACAGCTACCAGTCAACATAAAAATCTACACCAACTTGTGGCCTGGTAGAAAAACAACAGCTGGGTGTCTGAGTGAGCAGTTCCATGCCATTAAATCAAGAAATTCATGGCTTATGCAGGAAATTGTTCAGGAATTTGTAGAAATATGGTCTTATTCCCAAGGGAGGTGTAAGTACATAAGTTAATAAATGATGACAGCCAGAAAAGCTCCAGAAATCTCCCGATTCTCATTACCAAATAAAACATTATAAATTATAGCTCAATATTTTATGAGTTTTCGGTCTATTCGCTTTATTTATTTTTTTCATGGTGTATTCTCTGTGTTAGTATTCTTTGTGATTTTTTTTATATATTTTTCTAAAGAGTTCCTGAACTCTCTAGAAATTTTTAGAAAATATTTAAAAAAAAAACCACCACAAAGAATACACCAGTGAGAAAAACAAACAGAACAGGTACAATACTCGGTACACATTAAGATCTAATTTATAATAATGCATTTTCTTAAGTGCATTGAGTAAACAAAAGGACCCCAAGCTGTTACAACAGCTAGGGGCCCTTTTACTAAAGTTTGCTAAGCAGTAAGCATGCAAATTAGCATCTGCTTTTAGTGCATACTTGTAGTATCTGCTACCAGACTGGCATAAAAATGAATGCACTATTTCACACACTAACTGCATACCATGGAAAGGGGCAGGCTTGGGGTGGATACTAGGCATGGCAATCATTGACAACTAGCAGGTAGGATGTTGCCATATGCTAGCTGTCACGACTGCTGACAGCACAGCTGCATTTATCACCACCTCAAGAGGCAGCACTAAGTGTAGTCCTGCTACCTGCAGTCCTGAAGCTGAAGATACATTTTACAAAGGACATCCAAGTGCAATCTAGGACATCAAAGCCAGAACCTCGAAAAACAAAAACGCAGGCACTTACAAGTTCAAGATGTCTAAGCAGACATCTACATAGCATCCCCAGAACAGCATTTCACAATAGGGATATCTAATAACCTAATGGTTAAAGTAGTGGGTTAGGGGGAGGGTGGTGGGGGTTCAAATTCCAGTGTGGACCTTTGTGATGTTAGGCTAGTTACTTAATTCTCCATCTTCTCTATACCTTCTAGATATTTTAAGGCCACAACAAGCACTTTCCTGATGACTGTTTGTGCCTGGAGCAGGTCTAAACATGGAGTGCCTGCAGATGTCCCCGACATTTCTGAATTCAAACAGGGATGCCTCCACCACACCCCTTGCCTACTTGGACATCCCTACACTGGAGACGTCACTAAGCATCATATGTAAAATGGCTCCAGAGACATCTCCATGATTTTGATGTCCATGTCCATGTCTTCAGATGTCCAAATCATGACTAAGACTTTTAAAATGACCCCTGTAGTCTTTAAACCATTTACAACTTGAATGCTACATGATTACAGGCTAACAAAGACATGGACCCGTCTCCTTAAGGACAGTACTTGACTCTAAAGAATAGATAAAGAGATTCTAACAAATATTTCTTATATTCGCTGATTTTATAAACAGTCATCCTGACGTTCACTTGCACTTGGATAGCTTGAATCATAGTAACATAAGTTGCTAGTTTGTCACCCAGTGGGTATTTTTTATCAGGAGAAACTAAGGTACATTTTGATATAAAACCCTTCCTAGAGAAAAGAAAACACATGGCGGAGAATTTTAGAAGGGATATGCAAGTGTAATCTGAGACATCTAAGCCAGGTGGTCTGAAAAAAGAGCAGACACGTCCAGGTGCAGACATGATTTCACAAACGTGAGCATACCTGATGATATGGACGTTTGCAGGGACATTTACATAGACATCCCCAGAATAGTAGTTCAGAGCCTGGATATCTAGGAATAGACTAATGATTAGAAACAGGGAAGCCAGGGTTCAAATCCCACTGCTACTGTGATTGAAATTGTGTGGAATACTGGAAATGACAGAGTGTTTTTTTCTCTTTAGCTTCTAGATGTTTTTCAGCCAAAACAAGCACTTTAAGTGTTTGGAGCAGGTCTAAACTTAGATATGGAGACGGCATCCTTATGCTGGGCAACTCCACAGACCCAGCTTCTAAAATGGCTCTGGATACATCTCTATGCCCGTTTTCGGATGCCCAGGATACACAAAGGTTTTCCAAATTGAACCCCATAGCTGCATCCCCAGTGACCAACTGGATGCTTTGTCAAAAGGACATCATTGGTGGAAAGAAACTTAAGAAAAAGTGGAGGTAAAGGTAAAACTAAGGACACAATTCATGTTCTCTTATTTTGTGTCTATCGAATAGGGTTCAGTTCACAACTGTTAAGTGGAAACTTGGCATGGTGGGGTTGTGGCTGGAGCATTTCAGGACCCATTGCTTCTGGAACTGTATAGCATCCAGTGCTATAGCTATTCTCCTACCAGCAATACATCCCCATCTGTGCTTTCCAAATAGCATCCACTCTTTTCAGAAAGAGTTCTGAGAAAATGACATTCCAGTCACCTTGGAGATAACCCAGTGGCATGAACTTTGACAGAACAATCTAAATCCTCTACCCAAAGAGGCATCAGATATTAGGGGTGGGAGCTATACTGCTATCCCATCGTAACCCACCAAGAACTTCTCTCACACAGTCAGATCTTCTTGTAATGGCCCCAACATTCTCACTTAGTGGTAGGTATGCTTTACTTATAGCATTAAAAGAGTTAGCTTATGCAAGAATGTCTGGCCCAAAGGGTTCACACAATGAAGACCCTCATGATCTTGAGTGATAATTCATATCTGTTGTAATAATGTGAAGCACTTAGCTAGCTTATCCCAGGTCTGCCTGAACACTAGAGGCTAATTTTATAACCCGATGCCTTGGTTTAACCACCCAGAATATGCCTATCTTGAGCCTATTTTATAAGGAGTGGAGGAGTGGCCTAGTGGTTGGGGCAAGGTACATCAGGCTGGAAGGTCAGGGGTTCAAATCCCACTAGAGGACAGCAACCTTGGGTTGGAAGGACTGGGGTTTCTAGTCCCACAGGTGCTCCTTGTGGTCTTGGGCAAGCCACTTAACCCTCCATAGCCCATGTTCCCTGTAAAATAGTTATCTCCAAGTTATAATGCCCTGTTCAATGTAATTTCAGTTTGTTCAATGTAAAACCACACTGACACAGAATAGCACAGTATATAAGAGAATGTAAATAAAATATATGTCTATTTTTCTTTATAAAAACAGCGGCATAAGAGGCCAAAAACTTGTGTTAAATCTAAGTTCAATCACTCACACCATGCCCATCACTGGTGTAAATGCCTGTGCCTAGATTTTTAAAGAATGCACTAACCATTGCAGATGGTGGCTATAGGCTTCATTATGAAACATATGAGGACAGACAGAGATCTTAATATGTATACTTTAGAGGAAAGTCAGGATAGGGGAGATATGAAAGAGACATTTAAGTATCTCCATGGCAAAAATGCACAGGAGGAGAGTCTCTTCCAATTGAAAGCAAGCTCTGCTACAAGAGAACATAGGATGAGGGTGAAAAGGGATAGACTCAGGAGTAATATGCAGAAATATTTCTTTATGGAAAAAGTTGTAGTTGAATGGAATAGTTTCCCAGTGTAAATGCTAGAGACGAGGACAGTATCTAAATTCAAAAAAGCATGGGACAAACAGAGGATCTCTAAAGGAAAAAAGGGCACTATTGTAGTTGATGTAAGGGCAGATTAGATAGGCCATGTGGTCTTTTTCTACCATCATGTTTCTATTTTAGATTTTATGCATGTAACTTTGCACTCTGCCCAAACTCCACACCGATACGTGCTCACAGTGAATGTATGTGTGACTGGTCTGACACATGTGCACCTGGTCTGACATGTTCATATGTACACATGAAAATTAATATACCATGATGTACATGTGTAAATGGCATGCATTTTTCTACAGCTCCTTATAAAATTATCCCATTAACTAATTTTATAAACTCCCATATAATGTGTGATTTTATTCATGCATTTCACACCTATTTTATAAAGTCAGGTACACACTTTATTTTTATAAAATAGTAGCGTAAATGGCTGAAAACACTGGTAACATCCTTCTCCTCAGAGTTAGCCCCATTTATCTCTACCCTTTGTTGCCTCCCACTCAACCAATTTCTAACTCAGTCACTTACTTTAGGGTCCATCCCTAGGGCATTCAATGTATTTATATGTTGTCTATGTGGAACAGTGTCAAAGGCTTTACTGAAATCTGAGTACACCACATCTAGAGCTCTCCCTCGGTCCTACTCTCTGGTCACCTACTCAAAGAAATTAATGAGATTTGCCTGACAAGACCGGCCTCTTGTAAAACCATGCTTCCTTGAATCCTGCAATCTTCCCCTCTTCAGGTTTTTTCATAGGACATGAGTGACCCCAAATCTCTTCTGCTCTGCCAGTATAGGCACTTCAAATGGCACCATCAAACAGTGGCATTGCTCATTTCTTCTCTACAAAATTATTGCAACTTCAGTCTTCTCCTTCCATTAAGAATCTGTTGCCAAAACCTGCCCCCAAAAAAACAATGCAAAGGAAACCATTAACAATGGCACCAGCCACTGTAAACAAAAAGGTACCTGCCTCAGTCTGCTGCTGCCATCTGAAATAACTGCATTGATAGGGTGGGAACAATTGGGGGATCACTCCAGCTTTGTGAAAACATCTGAATAGAGTAAGACAGTTTGAAGGTAAGAGGATCAGGGTTCTTTTCATCTTTTTGCTCCAGTATGGGCCTATTTTTTTTTTTTAGACTAAGGGGTCTTTTTACTGAAGTGAGGAGTTTTTGCACTTACTACTACTACTAATCATTTGTATAGAGCTACCAGGCATATGCAGCGCTGTACAGACACATGTAAAAGACGGTCCCTGCTCATCAGAGCTTACAATCTAGTCAAGATAGACAACATAACGGCTGAGGACAAGGATACATCTAGGGGAATGTTAAGGAAACACATAGGTAACTAAGCGGATCAGCATCCAAAAGCAGCCTCGAAGAGGTGAGTTTTCAGCCTGGATTTGAAAAGGACCAGGGATGAAGCCTGACGTACAGACTCAGGTAGTTTGTTCCTGGCATAAGGAGCAGCAAGGTAGAAGGATTGAAGTTTGCAGCTGGCAGTAGAAGAGAAGGGCCCAGATAGAAAGGATGTGCCAGAAGGGCAGAGTTCCCAAGGAGGGGTGTAGGGAGAGATAAGAAAGGAAAGGTAGTGAGGAGCAGCAGAATGAGTACACTTATAGGTCTACAAGAGAAGTTTGAAATGGATACGGAAACAAATAGGGAGCCAGTGAAGTGTCTTGAGAAGAAGGTTATATGTGCATATCAAGGCTGGCAGAAGATTAGCCATGCAGCTGAGTTTTGAACAATTGAAGGGGATAGAGATGATTCAGAGGGAGACCAACAAGGATGAGGTTTGCAATAGTCTAGACGGGAGATGAATAAAGAATGGATAAGTAGTGTGTGAAGAAAGGAAGGGACAAATGTTGCCAATGTTATAGAGAAAGAAGCAATAGGTTTTAGCTATCTGTTGGATGTGTGTAGAGAAAGAGATAGTAGAGTCAAAGATGACCCAAGGTTGCGAACTGAGGAAACAGGGGGGAGGATGCAGTGTTACCCACAGAAATACAGAAGGGAGGAAGGGGGGAGGTAGGTTTAGGGGAAAGATAAAAAGCTCAGTTTTGGCCATTATCAGTTTTAGACAGCGTTGAGACATCCAGACAACAATGTCAGATAAGTAGGTAGAGATCCAGGCCTGGATTCCTGGAGAGATTTCAGGCACAGAAAGGTAGATCTGAGAGTCATCAGCATAAAGATGATACTGAAAACCATGAGAGGAAATAAGTTCACCAAGGACTGAGTGTAGAGAGAGAAAAGGAGAGGTCCCAAGACAGAGCCATGAGGTACACCAACTGAAAGTGGGATGGCAGTAGAGGAGGAACCACCAGAGCATACACTAAAAGTGTGATGGGAGAGATAAGAAGAAAACCAGGACAGAAGAGAGCCCCTAAATCCAAGCGAGGACAGGGAATTGAGGAGAAGGTGGTGATCGACAGTGTCAAAGGCAGCAGAAAGGTCAAGAAGGATGAGAATCGAGTAGAAGCATTTGGGTTGGGTGAGGAACAAGTCACTGAAGACTTTGGCAAGATCCGTTTCTGTGAAATGTAGAGAATGAAAGCCAGATTGCAGTGAGTCCAGAAGGTCTTGAGAAGAAAGAAAGTTAAGACAGTAGTGGTGAACCACTCATTCAAATAGTTTTGAAGCAAAGGGGAGGAAAGAGATAGGTCAATAACTGGAAGGACAGGATTTAGTGGAGGCTTTTAGAGGAGAGGTGTAACCACAGCATGTTTGCAGGCTATAGAAACAGTTGCAGTGTAAAGCAATAGGTTAAGGATATGATAGATGGAAGGGATGACAGTGGAACAGATAGGGCTTAGTAGACAGGTGGAGATGGGATCAAAAGGAGCAGGTTTGGAAGAGGAGAGAAGATTTGCAGTTTCCTCCTCAGTAATTTCAGAAAAGGAAGAAAGGGTGATCAAAGATAAGGGAAGAATTTGGGATTGAAGAGAGGGAAGATGAGGTGGAGGGGACTTTGTCATGGAAGTAGTCAGCCAAGCTCTGGGCAGATAGTGAAGGAGGGACTGGGGGAGGAGGGACCTTGAGGAGAGAGTTCAGCATAGCTAAAAGATGGAGAGGGTCTGAGGCAAGAAAGTTAGTCAGATTCACATAGTACGCTTACTTGGAGAGAGTTATGGCCGACTGGAAAGAGGTTAGCATGAATTTGAAATATAGGTAGTCAGCAATGGTAGGTGATTTAAGCCAAAAGCTCTCAGCTGAGCGGGCACAGGAACATAGGTAGCTCAAGGAAGACTCACAGGTCATGGCATGGGAGGAGTAAGTGCATCCAGAGCAGAGGACAGTATAGTGTTATAAGAGGATAATGCCCCATCAACGGACTCAGATGGCATAGTGGAGGAAAGAGGGGATAAGACAATAGTGGAGAAGCTGAAGGGTCTACAGTGTGAAGATTCCTAAACATGTTGTTGGAGATAGGGTGAGACCAAGATGGGGGGGGGGGGGTTAAGAGTGAAGGTTAACAGGTGATGGACAGATAAAGGCACAACTGAAGTGGAAAAATTGGAGGGTGAGCAGTTGGAGGAGAAGACAAGGTCAAGGTAGTGGCCATGCTTGTAAATAGGAATGGTAGAGCATGACTGGAGGTTGAATGAGGAGGTTAGGGAAAGACGCTTTAAGGCATAAAGGTCAGAAGGGTCATCAACGGGAATGTTAAAATCCACAAGAATAAGGGAAGGGGAAGTTGCATCCAGAAAGGAGGAGAGCCAGGAGTCAAAGTCGGTGAGAAAGGTAGAAGTGGACTTGGTGGGTTGATAAATGACAGCTCCTGGAGATGTAGTGGAGAAAATAGGTGGAAAGCATAGACTTCAAAGGAAGCAAAGAAATTAGATGGAGGCAGAAGGAAGGGCTGAAATTAGCAGGAATGAGAGAAAAGAGGTATTAGGAGCAAAAGCAAATGCACGATAAGGGCAAAAAATGTGTGGTAATTGTTGGGGGCATGGTCAGCATGTCCCCTACAGTTACCACAGAGAAAAGTCCCTTACCCCACATTTAGTTCATTAGCAATTAGCATGGGTCACTTAACACCTCCTTTGAGGTAGTGTTATGAGCATTTGGTAATTGGATGAGAACTGATAAGTAATTGGTAATTATCATGCACTAAGTGTAATGTACAGCAGTTAACGGGATTTTTAGTCCTTAGTGGAACACCAGATTTAGTGCAAGAGATAAGGGTGTTGGGGCAAGTTGGCAATAGTAATAGATGTTTTTTTGAATGGGTGAATAAACAGGTGAACAAAGGTGAATCGGTTGATATAGTGTATCTGGACTTTCAGAAGGCCTTTGACAAAGTCCCTCATCAGAGACTTTTGGAAAAACTAAAGAGTCATGGGATAGGAGGCAGTGTATTGTGGATCAGGAACTGGTTAAAAGATAGAAAGCAGAGTGTAGGGCTAAATGGCCAATTTTCCCAATCGAGAAAGGTGAATAGTGGTGTACTCCAGGGATCTGTGCTGGGTCCGCTGCTTTTTGACATATTCATAAATGACCTGGAAAAGGGAATAATGAGTGAGGTTATCAAATTTGTAGATGACACAAAACTATTTAAAGTTGTTAAAACCCAAGAGGATTGTGGAAAATTGCAAGAGGATCTTGATAAATTGGAAGACTGGGCATCAAAACGGCAGATGAAATTTAATGTGGACAAGTGCAAAGTTATGCACCTAGGGAAGAACAACCCAAACTATGGTTACACAATGCAAGGTTACACATTAGGAACCACCACTCAGGAAAAAGATTTAGGAGTCATTGTGGATAACAAGTTAAAACCCTCCACCCAGTGTGCAGCGGCGGCCAAGAGAGCAAATAGAATGCTAGGTATCATAAGGAAAGGAATGGAAAATAAAACAAAAGATATTATAATGTCGCTATATCATTCCATGGTGAGACCGCACCTTGAATATTGTGTGCAATTCTGGTCGCCTTATCTTAAAAAGGATATAGTGTTCAGAGAAGAGCCACCAAAATGGTAAAGGGGATGGAAGGATACTCCTATGAATAAAGGCTAAAAAGGTTAGGGCTCTTTAACCTGGAAAAGAGACGGCTGAGGGCAGATATGATAGAAGTCTATAAATTAATGAACGGAGTGGAACGGGTAAACTTAGATCGATTGTTTACGTTATCAGAATATAGAAAGACTAAGGGACATGCAATGAAGCTACAGGGTAAACTATTTAAGACAAATAAAAGAAAATATTTTTTCACTCAATGTGTAATCAAACTCAGGAATTTGTTACCAAAAGATTAGTAAAGGCTGTTAGTGTAGCTGGGTTTGGACAGGTTCCTGGAGGAAAGGTCCATAAACCATTATTAAGAAGGGACCCAGGATATCAATGCTTAACCCAGTACAAGCATTGTGGAACCTGTGTCTTTTGGGGAAACTGCTAGGTACGTAAGACCTAGATTGGCCACTGTTGGAAACAGGATACTGGGCTTGACAGACCTTGGTCTGACATGGCATATCTTATGTTCTTATAATCCATGCCCCCACTCCACCCATAACCCCTCTAGTCCCTGCCTCATCGCACACTAAGCAGTTAACGGGATTTTTACCACTGGCTGCTTTTGGCATTTGATAGCAGAGGCCTTGGTAACAGCTAACAATTACCATATCCTGGTTAAAAACAGGGTGCCGAGGCTGGCCATACCAGCAGAAAATTACCCATTCAGAAAAAGTGCTTGAATCGTGAGTCAGGTGCTGACAAAACAGGCAAGCAATGAAAATGCAGCACAAACTGAGCAGTGGCAGGCACCCACCATGGCAATGATGGATAAGTGCAAGGCATGTAACCCAGGCACTGCGCCCAAGGCAGAGGCTATACCCATGTATGTGGTCACCACAACAGTGGCTAGAGATGCACGATGGATCGTGGTCAGCAACCCATGTATCGCCCTACCGGCGTACCCGGGTATTGCCTATCTGGCGTACCTGTGCATAGATTACTCCATCACGCAGGCCCTGCGGGCTGCCTATGCATAAGCCCCCTGTGGCTGGGCTGCGGCATGGAGACGTGTGTGAACTTTTCCCCGGATGAGAGTGAATGCCTCGTCCACTCAGTGCTGCAGCATGAGGGGGCCTGTCACCCAAACCTGAAGCTAGCAACAACCCTATGGAAGGGAATCCAACTCTGGCTGCACAGGTAATGAGGCTACAACAGGCAGGGGGGTAAGGGACTGAGCACCATGCTAGGCAGACACAGCCTGAAAGGCACAGCTGTTTGTCTGCACAGGAAAGACAGGGCATGATGCCAAGCCACATGCTGGTGGCTACACCAATGTGTACCTATCAGGAGGTTGGGGGGGGGATGGGCCATGCACATTGCTACATGTGTCAACCCCAAATGCCTTCAGCAGGGGGCATACCCACACACAGCAGGTGGTGAGGGTGCTGCCCCACCTGGTGGTGATTGGCAGCAAAGCCATGGGCCTGCACAGCAATGGAAAATCCCGGTGCAGGAGGAGCCATGGCAGAGCTGGGCACTGCAGGGGACACAGGCAGCCAGTTTAGATGCCCTGAACTCCTGCCCCACCCCCTAGCCCCTGTGCCCTGGTGTGGGGGACCTTTGGCAGAAATCATACAGGTGGCGCCTGTCTGTCCCTGTAAGCAGCTCTGCCACCACAGCCTGGCACCCATGGGTATGCCACTCACCCTAGGAAGGGCATGTCACCAGACTGTTGCAGGATACAGGTATGCACAACAGGCAAAATGTTAGTGGCCATCTGAGCACATGTTCTCCCTCTCTCCCACAAGGAATATGGAGTACACCAGACACTGGAGGCCCTGAAATGCCACTTCAGGACGCTGAGCTGGAGACAATCCAACCAGCTTCAGAGGATCAGGGAGCAGATGGCGGCTGAGGATGGTCAGTGGGGTACAGTGGTGGCCCAGCAGATGCAGGGGGCAGCAACCATGGCTGCCAGACTGGTGCAGGCAGACCACCAGGTTGTAGACACTCCCTGTATGCAATGATGGGATTGTGCTGGGGCAGCTGTACCATGCCCTGGAGCCACAAGTCCATCTGTGCACCAACCGGCATACACAATGTGCAGGTGGTGCAAACCTGGCTGGGGCATGGCATAGAAGGGCAGTACAGGGGCAAAACCCCCAGCAGAGGCAGCAGGGTTACATAATGCACCTGCCCATGCTGCCACCCAGGCGTGCCCAGTGTCAGGGGAGTGGGGAGACTGGCAGGGCATGGCATAGCACAGCATGAGAGGGGGGAACAGAGCAGGCTGGAAGTGGGCAAAGGGGGAGGGGCATGCAGTGTGCACTGCAGGGGAGGCAGGCTGGCCCCCTGTGGGCCAAAGGTGGGTGAACAATGCATGTGTGGGCCCCTCAGGGATGTGCCAGTCCCACCCCAGGGTCATGCTTATGCATACCAGTAACCCCCCCCTTTCCCCACAGCTGGCTCAAGGGGTGCCCGGGTGCCTGCTGGCCCACACCAGCCACTCAGGAGCAGTGGGACTGCACCAAATGAACAGAGCAGAAGCAGCAGTAATACCAGTGGTGATGATGATGATGATGAGGAGGAGGAGGAGGAGGAGGAGGAGGAGACGTCAACGTCATCAGCAAACATCGATACTGCATCAGAGGAGTGGGGCAGCAAGGGATCTATGACACAGTGGGAGGAAAAGGTATCAGAGGAGGAGGGGGGATTGGAGGACCAGGGGCAGGGTGGGGAGGACCAGGGGCAGAGTGGGGAGGGAGGTCAGAGGACAGGGAGGGTTTGGAGGACCAGGGGCAGGGTGAGGGGGGGTCAGAGGACCAGGGGCAGGGTGGAGGGAGGAGGAGGAGGGCAGTGGTGGACCAGGGGCAGGGTGGGGAGGCTGAGATGCCAGTGGAGGTGGGAGCAGAAGGGGTGGCAGGGGGAACGCAGAAACCACCCACCAAGCATCCCAAGTGTGATGGCATGGCACAAGGCACCCACTGGCAGGCAACTGGTGGGGAGCCCAGAGGCAGAGCTGCACCACCTGGCAGAACCTGCAGCCCACAGATGTGCCCACCCGCTGAACAACCAAGAGGCTTCCTAGACCCTCAGCGCCACCACCCCCTTGTCCACAGAGTGACTGGGCCCTGGCCACCCTGGTGGCAGAGGTGCGCCTCCTCAGGGAGGAGGTACATACTGCAGCGCAGACCATCAGCCTGTACCCAGAGGCCCTCACAGCAGCTGTGTCAGGGCTCAGGCAGGAGCCCTCTGCACTATAGGGCATCACCCTCTCAGATACGCCCTGGGGTGGGTGGATTGCAAAGACCGCAAAATACAATAATATCTGCCACTGTTGGCCAGATGTACATACGGTATGTTGACACAGTTGTCCAATAAATGTTTATTTTTTGTAAGCGCTGTGTCATCCAGTTTGTGGGGGCAGGGCGGCGTGTCTGCGTGGGTGATGTGAGAGTCCAGGGGAGAGGGTCAAGGGGAGGGTATCCAGGGGTCCATGGACAAGGGGGTGCGGGAATGCCCATTTTGCATGGGTATGCCAGAGGGCCCCTACCTGGGCAGACAGTCGCGGGCAGTGCCCTGCATGGGTAGCATCTCAATGCCCCTGCTATACCCGCACAACATAGTGGCACAACATAATGGCACTGCATGCGCAGGACACCCACTGGCCCGTGAAGGCACACCATCGGGGCGGCATGCACCACAGTTGTCATGTCCATCTATTGTGTTATGCGTCCTCCCCAGGTATCACGGTCTAGGCATTCCTGCATGCCTATTATGCCATCGATCAGCATTGTGTGGGCATGGCGTCCTACGGCGGCAAGCTGTCACGCAGATATTCATAGTGTTGTCACCCAGGGGCCTACGTGCATACCAGATATGCCTTTGGACAGGGCGTGGCCCCACTGCATTCTCTACCCTCATAAGAGGATCTATAGGGGTAAGTGAATGCCGCCTTATTGCATTGCTACTTCACGATAGCTGACAAGGCACTGGCAGCAGCAAAGCGCATGAGGAAGGCAAATTTCACTCCAACCAAAAGAACCATGACTCTGGGGCTCATCCTGCAGCATCACACCACTCTCTTCGCAGCTGAGGATGCTAGCACCCAGCAGGCAGCATGGTGGGATATCACAAACAGGGTCAATGCTTTACACCACCACAACAGAGATGTGGAGGTCCTCATGAAAACATGGTACATGGTCCATCAGGCAGCGAAGGAGAAAAGAGCCAGCAACAGAAGGCTGCCACCTGCACAGCCTCACCCCATTTGAGGAGCAGGTGCTGCAGTATGTGGAAGAGGTCACCATCACCAGGTTTCCGGGTTTTGACAACTCCACCACAGGCACACAGGGGGGTGAGTAGGGGTGCCCCATAGCCCGGGTGTGACTGCGAAAGCCATGTCTGTGTCCCTAGCATGCCTCCATCCACCCAGCCCATGCCTGATATTCTGTCAGACTGTGGGTGCTGCGTGGAGTGGGTAAAGTGTGGGCTGTGCCAGCTGCTGGTTCTGTGGTGGACCGGTTGCCACCCTTCAGGCCATGCTAGCAAGCCATGTCACTAAACTCTGCCATACTTGCAGGAGATGGCAGCATACTAGGCATCCCTAGCTGGCTCCTTCTGCAGTTTGGTGAACCTCATGCAGGCACAGGGGATAGGTGCTAGGGCCACCAGCACAGCAGTACAGCCACCTTCTAGCCCTGCATCATGTCCTTCAGACCACCCTGCTGGGGATAGTGGTGACACCACTAGCAAGCTGTGCACATGTTAGCAAGTGCCCCTGGCCTGCAGGGAGCCCTGAGGAAGGGGTTTCACATGGGGGGGAAATAAAAGAACAGTAAGAAAACAGGTAGCAATAGGCACTTTATGTGCCCAGTACCATGTAATGTGCGCTGAAGGATTCAATAATTGGTGATTGTGTGTGTCCAACCCTGGTGCAGGACAGTCATCTCAGAAACTTTTCTGTATCACCCGCGAATGGTGGACCATTGCCCTGGCCTGCTGCTGTCTCCCAGACTCTGCAGCATCACCATCTGCTGCCTCTGCGGCCTCCCACTCCTCCACATCTGCTGTCTCTGGGTACAGCAGTCCACATATCCATGCTAGGCTGTGGAGTATGCAGCATGCATCAAATATCTGTCATACCCACTCTGGGCTGTACAGGAGTTGTCCATCACTCCTGTTGAGGCACTAGAAGCAGCTCTTCAGCACCCCGCTTGCACACTCCACAACCACCCATATCTGCTGGTGGGCGCTATTGTACTGCTTCGCCTGCCAACTTGTGGGGTGGTGCACTGGGGTCAGAAGCCAGGTTCTCAGGGGGTAACCACAGTCACCTGTGGGGGCAAGGTGAGCTGTGAGCATGTGCATCAGGACATGCATTGGGTATAGTCTATGGGCTGCTGTGAACAGTGTGCAGTGGTGTGAGACATACAGTACACATCTATCATTGCCTGTTTGCGGTATCCATAGCATCAGACTGCAGCAGGCATCCATTCTGGGCCTGTCCTGGGGCTCACACATGTGTACACTCACCTAGCAGCCACGCATCCCCAAGCTGACCCCGGCTGCTGTCTATTCCAGGCTGGATTGTGTGAGGACAAATGCATCATGGCAGAACCCTGGGTAGCGGGCACACATATCTGTGACATCCATGTTGGCATCCACAATGACCTGCATGTTCATCAATGTGTACCCATGCCTGTTCTGGTATGCCCTCTGCTCCAGCCATGGTGCCCACAGTGCAATTTGGGTGCAGTCTATAGATCAAAGCACCAATGGGAAACCAGCAACACTGTAGAATGACTGCTTGGTCTCCTGTCACCTCTGCTGTGTCTGGGGGAGGGCTATGAGGTGGCACATCCTCCAAAGCAGGGCCCTGGTGAATGTTCTAATGCAGTGGCTGGCAGTGGACTGTGTGATTCCAACAATTGCCCCTATCACATGCTGGAAGCTGCCAGTTGCAACGAATCCCAGGCAGTGGTCACCATCATGGCCACCAGCAGGGCCTGGATTGTGGATATGGGTGGCTCCAGGTCCATGCTGAGTATGCTGCAGAACTTGGTTATCATTGCCCCATCCAGCCTGTATCTCTGGTAAACCTCCTCCTCTGTCAGTTGCAGGTAGCTCACCCTGTGCCCAATCATGGTGTGCACCTCTCCGCCTCTAGATCACCATGTGTATGACCCACATGGTGTCTCTGCCCGGTTTGGGTGCAGGCCTTTCACACCCTTCACTCTACTGTGCCCTGTTCCACCACTGCACAGGTTTGCGGCTCTATCAGCGGTCATATGCACCCGGTTTCATCGCTTAAGGCTACGCGGTTAGTGATGCCCAATGTAGGCGCACATGGGTTTTGTAAATCCTCTTTATGCGTGTTTCACTGCGACTTGCCGCCGGTCTTTGGCGCCTGGTGCTGTGTGGGTAGCTGGGCCTCAACAATTCATGCCGCCTTGTTGAATATGTGGTTTACATGGTTATGGAGATTTTTCATGGGTAAGGCAGGCACTTACCCGTGTAGCACACGCCTAGACCTTCGAATATCGGGCCCATGGTCTGTAAAAATTTTAAGTAAGTAAAAAAGCCTCATATTAACTACTTAGCACATTTTAGTTAAATAGCTCCTAAATGAAAAAGAAAAAAAATACTGAATGAATTTTGTTTCTTTTGTTTTACTTCAAAAACAAAATTGAAAGGAAACAGAATTCTGCCAAAAATGTCCATTTTATTTCAAATGAATTGTCATTCCCACTAATTTAGACAAAGTATTTTATTTTAAATTAACCCCATAGAGTACAGGGTCCGTTTCCTGCTCTCTGAGACGCAGGAAATTGCTGCCCTTGGTTTATGTATAGGATGAAATAATAGAAAAAAGGCAAATTCATAATCAATTTGCACAATGTTATACTGTGTTTTTCTTGGGTCCGTCATCTTCTCCTTGCATTACTCTCTGTTATGACACCAACTACAATCATCACCATGCTCATGTACCTCTTGGAAGGGAAAACGTGCCAAACACAGGTGCTATCATCTTTAGCAATGCTGAAATTATCATCCTTAAAACTTTTGTTTTTAATAATTTGCTTTGAACATGGATGTGGGGAAGGGGAATAATGTAACCTGTAACTTTATCAGAGAAATCATTTGCTCACTTTCTTTTCCTAAAATACATTTCTGACTATTAATTCTGTTTTCTGTTCAAAATCATGTTACTTGTATAGCACCAAACTCCATTTCCTACAAGAGACTTCAACTGTTCCATACTAATAGCATCATTGTTGGAAAGTACGAAAACAATTTAGAAAAACTAATTGTGATCTCATAACCTACACACTGGTTTATTTCATTATAGCGTGCTAGTCCAAATTTAAGTCTGAAGCAAGCTATTCAGTGGCTGACTATGTCCTGCTGGTACAGTAGATCTAAAAAGACACACACTCTATGTACATGAAATTGATGGCTTACAGGTTATTGTTAACATAAGCTGTGGGATATATATAAAAGAGTATAACTAGTCACTGTCTAATATGGTATTATATATTACAGACTAAAATCACTCTTATCTCCTTTGTAAAATATATTATCATTAATTTTACGGTGCCCAGGACCTTGTTAATGACAACTATATTATTCAATCAAAAAGCACATGTAGAACCTGGCATACTATTATACAATGGGTACATAGTTTAGACTTCTACTCATGGCCAAATGTTTATAACAATGTTGAAGACTACTATAAGAACAGTGAAAATGGCAGTTAATTGCTTTCAAAAAATGATAATGTAAATCTCTAACAAACAATACACTTTAGGGAACAGACCACAAAAAATAGTTTGAACTAGGTTTTGTAAGTGATTGCCTATGAGTATAGGCCATCTGCAATGAATATGCATGAGATACAGATGTGCGTGTAGTGCTTCCACTGTATGTAAATTCAACTTATGGATATTATTATGGATATCTGGAAAACCCAACTACCTCTGAGGTACGACAGGTCATGTTGGGAACTGCTACCCTAAAGAATGATTTGCATACTGATTTATTTGAAAAAGGTTTAGTTACAGTCAGCAATTTTTCAAAAATACTTTAAATACTTACAGAATCAAAATCAAAGTACTTGAAGTGCAGTATTGTGTCCAGTTGTGAAGGCTGTTCCTCTAAAAGGACTGCATGGAAACAGGCCAGGGAAAGGCTTCTAAAAGGATACCAGCTTTGCACAAAATATAGCATGTAATTTAAGGATCTAACTGATCAGTTTTCAAAAGCCCTTATCCAAATAATAATTGATGTTATCTGGATAATGACACAGAGAGATTCAGCCGCACTGTCCAGATAGTACTGCTAATATCTCCACAGACCAGCTTTGCAATATCAGGTTAGTGTGGAGGGGGCGGGGGGTGGGAGGGGGACTGATGGGTGGAGAGAGGGCAGTGCAGACGCTATGAGGGTTATTCTATGGCATGAATAGTTGGGATGGACGTCCCAATGGAACGTCAATTCCTACTGTTTGTGCCTTCTCCCAGCCGCAACAAACTTCCCCGCGGTTCTGTGGGGAAATTAAATGGGGGCGGAGAAGGGGTGAATCAGGGGCTGAGTCTGGGCAGTTGCCAGCCCTGAACGTACAGGGCCGATTCTGATGTCGATCCTGTATGCCCGGGGCTGGCAACATCGGCAGGGAAGTTATTCCACTTCCGAAGTGAAATAACTTCCCTGGATGTGATTTTATTTAAATGCCGGGGTACGGATGGGGCGGGGGGGGGCGGAGGACATTCCCCGCAGCCCAACCCTAGCCTTGGGAAGCCTGATCGGTGGTCGGGTTGCAGGGAATAAGTATTTTTCTCCAGCGACCGGCATCGCGGCTTTTCAACAGAGACGTGGTGCCATGGCAACTTGACGCCATGGCACCACGGCTCCATTGAAGATCCTTGACTGTGTTAGCTGGGGACAGTCCTGCACATGCAGGCCAGACTGAATCACAGTCCCGGCCTGTATGTGTAGGACTGTTCACGATTCTGACCCTGTGGGACTATATGTGTCCCACGGGATCAGAATTGTGATCCCCTCTGTATGCCTGGTTCAGACAGGACGTACAGAGGGTATTTATGTTTGGGATAGAATCTGGCCCTGTCTGGATAATCATGACACATCTGAACAGTGATGATTTTTAGCTGCTATCTGGCTAAGCTATCAGAATAACATAGGCAACAAAAAAAGCGGACCTAAATTGATATCCAAATATCTATAAATAAATGACTTAGAGGAGTCCCACCTCCAATTTAGCAATCCCTGGAGAAGCAAGTTCACCAGGAAGGAGACCATCAACCTATTGTGACAGGAAGCAAGCCTGTAGCAATGACTGACCCTCCAGGTGATGCAATATCCTCTTGTCTCTAGAAACATAAGCCCAAGAGGGAAGTCATTTTAGCTGGCAAATTGATCCTTAGGAATGTAGATAACAAGGTTGTGGTAAGTGTCAGGCTCACTTGGTTGCTTGCCTATCTGATGCCAAGATGGTTAACCTCATGTGCCACCTAGATTTTAAAGATTACTGGCAAAAAAGAGTCATCCATAATGGTACATGTGGATGTCACTAACATAGGAAGGTGCAATAGGGAAGTTCTGGAAGATAAATTGAGTCTTTTAGGTAGAAAACTGAAATCCAGAACATAAGATATGCCATACTGGATCAGACCAAGGTCCATCAAGCCCAGTATCCTGTTTCCAACAGTGGTCAATCTAGGTCATAAGTCCCTAACAGTTTCCCCAAAAAAACACAGGCTCCCTTTTAATAATGGTTTATGGATCTTTCCTCCAGGAACATGTCCAAACCTTTTTTAAACCCAGCTACACTAACAGCTTTTACTACATCCTCCAGTAACAAATTCCAGAGTTTGATTACATGTTGAGTGAAAAAATATTTTCTTTTATTAATGTTAAATAGGTAACCCTGTAGCTTCATTGCATGTCCCCTAGTCTTTCTATATTCTGATGACAAAATTGATCTATGTTTACCCGTTCCACTCCGTTCATGAATTTATAGACTTCTATCTTATCTCCCCTCCATCGTCTCTTTTCCAGGTTGAAGAGCCCTAACCTTTTTAGACTCTATTCATAGGGGTATACTTCCATCCCCTTTACCATTTTGGTGACTCTTCTCTGAACCTTTTCTAATAACATTATATCCTTTTTAAGATATGGCGATCAGAATTGCACACAATAGTCAAGGTGCGGTCTCACCATGGAATGATACAGAGGCATTATAATATCCTTTATTTTATTTTCAATGCCTTTCCTTATGATACCTAGCATAATATTTGCTCTCTTGGCCACCTCTGCACACTGGGTAGAGGGTTTTAGCATGTTATCCACAATGATGCCTAAATCTTTTTCCTGGGTGGTGGTTCCTAATGTGGAACCTTGCCTCATGTAACCATAGTTTGTGTTGTTCTTTCCTAGGTGCATAACTTTGCACTTGTCCACATTAAATTTCATCTGCAATTTGGATGCCCAGTCTTCCAATTTATCAAGACCCTCTTGCAATTTTCCACAATTCTCATGGGTTTTAACAACTTTAAAAAGTTTTGGTCATCTGCAAATTTGATAATCTCACTTGTTATTCCCATTTCCAGGTCATTTATGAATATGTTAAAAAGCAGCAGACCCAGTACAGATCCTTAGGGTACTGCACTATTTACCTTTCTCCATTGGGAAAATTGCCCATTTAGCCCTACCCTCTGCTTTCTATCTTTTAACCAGCCCCTGATCCATAATAGTACACTGCCTCCTATCCCATGACTTTTTAGTTTTGCCAAATGTCTCTGATGAGGGACCATGTCAAAGGCTTTCTGAAAGTCCAGATAGACAAAGGTGAGTCAGTTGATTATATTCTGTATCTGTTTATTCACACCTTCAAAAAAACATAACAGATCTTCCTTGTCTAAAGCCATGTCGGCTGTCTCCCATTAAGCCATGACTATCTACATGTTCAGTAATTTTGTTCTTTATGATGGTTTCTACCATTTTCCTGGTACTTACATCAGGCTCACTAGTCTGTAGTTTCCAAGATCACCCCTGGAACCCTTTTTAAAAATTGGTGTTGCATTGGCCACCCTCCAATCTCCAGGTATTACAGATGATTTTAATGATAGTGCACAGATTGCTTATAGCAGGTCTGAAATCTCATATTTCAGTTCTTTCAATGCCCTTGGATGTATACCATCCAGTCCAGGTGATTTGCTACTCCTCAGTTTATCAAATAGTTGTAATATATCTTCCCGGTGTATTGATATTTCTTTCAATTCTTCTGCAGTATCACCTATAAATACCATTTCAGTCATGGGTTACATCCCTACATCTTCCTCAGTAAAGACAAAATTAAAGAATTCATTCAGTCTCTTCACTATGACCTTATCCCCTGTTAGTGCCCCTTTTACCCCCTGTATCATCTAATGGTCCAACTGACTTTCTCACAAGATTTTTGCTACAAATGTACTTGGAAGGCTTTATTATGCATTTTTGCTTCCACAGCAAGCTTCTCAAATTCCCTCTTTGACTGCCTTATCAATGTCTTGCATCTAACTTGTCAGTGCTTGTGCTGTTTCAAGTTTGTCATTTGGCTCTTTTTTCCATTTCTGGAATGATGCTTTTTTAGCAACAACAGCCTCTCTGATCTCACCTTTAAACCATGCAGTCAGTTTTTTGGACTTCCTTCCACTTTTCTTAAAGCATGGAATATAGATGGTTTGAGCTTCCAAGATAGTATTTTTAAACAGCACCCAAGTTTGATGTAAGTCTTCAACCTTTGTAGCAGCTCCTTTTAGTTTTTTTCTTAACTATTTTCCTCATTTTCTCATCTCCCTTTTGAAAGTTAAAAGGTAGTATTGTGGATTTCCTTACCATCTCTTCTCCATTAATTAAATCAAACACAATCATGCTATCATCACTATTGCCAAGTGGCCCCAACACCCTTATCTCTTGCACCAGGTCTGATATTCCACTAAGGACTAGGTCCAAAATGGCTTCCCCTCTGGTCGGTTCATGAACCAGCTGCTCTAAGCAACAGTCATTTATTTCATCTAGAAACTTCATCTCCCTAGCATGTCCTGCCATGACACTGACCCAATCAATAATAATGGGTGATTTCAATCACCCCACTATTACTGTGCTGTAACTTTTGTTAGCTTCCCTGATTTCTTTGAGCATTTCATCATCCATTTGTTCATTCTGGCCAGGCGGTCGATAGTACATCCCCACTGCCATCGCCTTCCCCTTTTTACATGGAATTTCAATCCATAGAGATTCTACAGCAAATTTTGTTTCCTGCAAAACTTTAACCCTTTGTGACTCAATGCCCTCTCTAACAGAGTGCAACCCCTCCACCAATTTGATCTGCTCTATTATTACGATATAGTTTGTACCCAGGTATCACAGTGTCCCACTGGTTGTCCTCCTTCCACCATGTCTCTGAGATACCAATCATATCTAATCTCTCATTTAGGGCTACATATTCTAACTTTCCTATCTTATTTTTTAGACTTCTAGCATTTGCATACTAGCATTTTAGAGACAGTATTTTATTTATATTAATCTGGCTATCAGTAGGCAGGGGTAATTTGGAATCTTTAAGTTCTGTCTGCTCCGTACTCAAGGGCATTTTGGCTACTTTTGACTTTATTGGAACCTCTCTGCTGATATGCCTTAACTTCATTCTTTTGGTAATATAATTCAAGGATACATTGTTCCGAACCATGCACTCTTGGGCGACTATCGACTCTCCCCTATTATCTAGTTTAAAAGCTGCTCTATCTCCTTTTTAAAGGTTAATGCCAGCAGCCTGGTTCCATCCTGGTTAAGGTGAAGCCCATCCCTTCGAAAGAGCCCCTCCTTTCCCCAGAATATTCCCCAGTTCCTAAGAAATCCCAAACCCTCATCCTTGCACCATCATCTTATTCACGCATTGAGACTCCGGAGCTCTGCCTGCCTTTTGGGTCCTGCGCATGGAACGGGAAGCATTTTGGGGAATGCTATTCTGGAAGTTCTGGATTTCAGCTTCCTACCTAAAAGCCTAAATTTAGCTTGCAGAACCTCCCTACCACATTTTCCTATTTCATTGGTACCGACAATTACCAAGACAGCAGACTCCTTCCCGGCACTAAGACCTTTTCTAAGTGGTGCATGAGGTCTGCTACCTTTGCACCAGGCAGGCATGTTCCCAGGCAGGCATGTCCACCAGCACCCAGTTATCTACATACCTATTGATTGATTCACCAACTATAACAGCTGTCCTAACCCTTCCCTTATGGGCATATGGCCCTGGAGAAACTTCCTCAGTGTGAGAGGGTTTTGCATTACCTGTAGCACAGGTCCTAGCTACAGGATCACTTCCTGCTATACCAGAGTGATGCTCTCCTGTCACGTGACCTCTCTTCTCCATGGCAAAAGGTATGCTGCTAGACTTGAGGTGGGACTTCAGTATTATATCCCTGTAGGTCTCGTCTATGTACCCCTCTGTCTTCCTTATATTCTCCAAGTCTTCTACTCTAGCCTCCAGATTCTACTGAAGATTATTCAACAGAAGCTACAATCATACCTGGAACGAGAACCACCTGAAGTGTAAGCAGGGTTCAGGAAAAGCTGAAGAATGAGACACATCATCGCAGATGTGAGATTGATCCTTGAAAAGACTAAAGAATACCAAAATGCTATCTACTATATGTGTGTTTTATTGACTACAGCAAGGCTTTTGACTGTATAAACCATGAGACACTCTTAGCCACATTAAGAAGCATGGGTATACCAGAACACCTGATCATTCTCTTGCACAACCTTTACATTGATCAAGGAGCAACAGTTTGAATGGAACAAGGAGAAACAAAATGGTTTAAAATCAGAAAAGGTTTATGACAAGCTGCATACCTTCCCCCTACATGTTTAATTTATATGCAGAAAAAATCATTAGAGAAGCAGGATTGTATGAAGTCAACAGAGGTGTGAAGATTGGTGGAATACTCATCAACAATCTTTGTTATGCTGATGATACCACATTACTAGCGGAAAGTGAAGATGATCTGAACCATTTGCTTCTCATGATCAAGGAACATAGTCTTAAAATGGGCCTGCACCTTAATGTAAAGAAGACAAAGATCCTGACAACTGGAAAAATCAGTAAGTTCATCACTGATGGAGAAGAAATTGAAATAGTGGACTTGAACCTACTTGGATCAACTATCAATAAAGAAGCAACAAGCAGTTAAGAAATCAAACAAGGTATTGCTTTTGGCAGAATGGCTATGAAGGACGAGAGCAGAGATGACTCTCACCATACAGCGATTCGACTTGTTCATGCCATGGTATTTTCAATATCATATGGATGCAAAAGGTTGGACAGTGAAAAAGATAGACAGGAAGAAAATTGATGCCTTTGATGCTCACTAGCCTAATCTTAAAATCCCTGAATTAGCCTAGGGAACTATTTGATACAGTCAAATCCCTCACCAGAGACCCTCCTCAGAACACCAACCACAGCTGGGACCACAGGATATAACAACTTTTCTCCACTACAAATTACTGAACACCTCCCCCAACCACAACTGCCCCTAGAAAATGCTCAGTGCCCTCAAAGATGGATCGCTTTCAATCCAATATCAGCAGAACAACTAGAACATACCATCAAAATAATACAACTACCTCCTCACTTGGTCTATGCCCAGACTCATAGATAAAACTGGCCCAAAATTAACTTTTCTCCACCATACTCAAACTCATAAACCTTTCCCTTACCCAGGATCACATGCCCAACAATCTCAAAACCACATCCATCAGACCCATCCTAAAAAATACATCACTCGACCCTAACCTCCCTAGCTCTTAAAGATTTATTGCCAGTATCCCCTTCCTAGCCAAAATAATTTTAAAAAATGCAACTCCAACTGCAAGAATACATCAATACAACCGGCGCACGTACACTTGACAGCTTGTGGGAAGCTCTCTCTACCCTCCAACAGTCCCTTCTACCTTTTGTGGGTTCAGCTTCCCAGGAACTTTCTGTGATTAAGGCCCAGGGTTCCTCTGTGGTTGCAGAGGTGGCAAGTCAGGCCAGAAGAATTTCACAAATAGAATCCACGGTGGAGGAGCTGCAGTCCCTTGGTGCTGTTAATTCAAAGGACAGGTTGATTCAGGCGAGAAAAATAGAATTTCTAGATAACCAATTGAGGAGGAATAATTTGAGATTCCTGAATTTTCCTCGATCGCCTTTGATTGCACCTTTGGACCTGGTCTGTAAGTACTTTGTGGATGTTTTGCAAATGCCCATCGAGTCTTTGCCACCAGTGGTAAGGGCTCAATATGTGACTATTTCCTCATTAGAATCGGTTGGCCAGCAGGGTTCTGCTGGGGAAACTGGTCTTCCTCAAATGGACTTGTCTGCATTTCTTGAGAGCTCCTTAGAGGTGGTGACTAGTCGGGCTACTTTGGTGGTTAAATTTGCCTTTGAATCAGACAGGAACACTGTGCTTAAATTATATTTCTCAAAAATTTCTCTCTCTCAATTTATGGGCTCAAAAATACAAATTTTTCCTGATCTTGCTAGAGATACCCAGAAAAGGAGAAGAGCTTTTCTGGCTTTACGCCAGAGAACTCTCTCCTTGGGAGCACAATTTAAGTTAAGATATCCGTGTAAATGTGTTGTTATGTATCTGGCTAAACAATATTTGTTTTTTGATTCCCAACAATTGTTACAATTTATACATAGTAGGGAAGAGGGAGAGGTGGGGGCGAGTCCCATATCGGCTGCCATGTAATTACTAGCTTTGCTCCTGTGATTAACTTGTTATAATATCTTAGGTTTCTTAAGTATGATTTCTTTTTTCTTGGATCTTATTGTGGGGTAATATTGTGGTCTTTTCATCAGGTGTGATTGTATTTCCTTGTAATTTTCTGTTGAGATGACAATTGTATCTCTCTTGTATTACTTAATTCTCATTCAGATTTTGTTTTCTGGAGTTTTTTGTTAAACCTAATAAATAAAAAAGAATAATTAAAAAAAAGAATACATCAATACATACGCCACCCTGGAACCCCAGCAACATGGATTCAGACCATCTCATAGTGTGGAAACACTGCTCTCCTTGTTACTGAACACCCTAATCAAAGGAATAGAAAAACCCTTGCAAGGATTCATGTTAATATTTATTGACATCTCTGCAGCATTCACCTCCATAAATTACAACAAACTCATTGAACACCTCACAAAAATCAGAATATCAAAAAGTCCCCCTAGAATGGTTTTGATCCTACCTTACAGACTGCACTCAACACAAAGAAGGGCGACCAAACATCATAAAGATTCTAACTACAAGGAATTCCCCAAAGCTCCTCAGTATCTGCGCTCCTATTCAACATCTACATTCAGCCTGAGCTCTCTTAAATCAGTATAACATGTTATACCACTTATACAGTATGTGGATGACTTGATGTTATACCATCCCTTCTCCACAGCAAACCCAGTTCATTCAACAATCCTAAAATGCTTCAAGGTGGTATCGGACTGGCTGACCAACCACCAACTCTCAATAAACTACAATAAAACTGAAATTCTTCACATAACCAATGACCCAGACTACAAACCCCCTGCAGCAATCAAGGCTAACAGCAATGAAATCAAAGGTCAAATAGTGGAGTGGAAGAGTGGCCTAGAGGTTGGGGCAAGGTACTTCAGGTCAGAAGGTCGGGGGTAAAAATCCCACTAGAGGACAGCAACCTTGGGCTGGAAGGACTGGGGTTTCTAGTCCCACAGGTGCTCCTTGTGGTCTTGGGCAAGCCACCTAACCCTCCATAGCCCATGTTCCCTGTAAAATAGTTATCTCCAAGTTATAATGCCCTGTTCAATGTAATTTCAGTTTGTTCAATGTAAACCGCACTGATGCAGAATAGCGCGGTATATAAGAGAATGTAAATAAATAAATACCTTTGCGTCGCACTAGACCGAAGAGTAAGCTTCCAACCTCGTATTAAAAAAAACACCTCAATAGTGTACCACAAAATGAGGACCCTCCACAAACTACACCCCTTACTAGCCTCAGACCTGGACAGTTTGTCAAACTCTAATAACTCCACTTCTCGACTACTGTAACACAATACTCCGTGGTCTCACAAAACAAGCAATGCATCCTCTACAACTAGCACAAAATGCAGCAGCCTGTCTAATCACTGGAACACTGTGACAAGACCATATAATACCCATCCTCAAGACCCTACATTGGCCCTCAATTCAGGCTCAGATCAGATACAAAGCAATAATCACCACATTCAAAGCCATCCACAATAAATCACCTGACTAAATACACTACTACAGAGAAATCCAGATACAAGAGCAAGGCAGCAACCAAACAAACCTGCTCAACGCACCCGTCTAGAACAAAGCAAAAGTACTTAGTCTACCTGTAACAGAACTTTTACCATATATGGCTCCTCAACCTGGAACACACTACCAAGCTACTTAAGAGCCATTGATGACCTATCCGAATTCCGTAAGTTAAAAATGCACCTCTTCCAAGAAGCCTATGGAACAGACACCTAAACACTCACCCTAAACCATTTCCCCAAACCTTCCCCCACATCCAAACCCCTACCCCCAATCTACCTATCCCCCATCCTAGCCTTCCCAACCGATAAAACATTCTGTATATAAGTTTACTATAAAAAGTTGTAAAGTTATAATGTATCCACTACACCCCAACCCCTAATGTTCTCTGTAACATGTTGAAGTTCCTTGTAAACTGCTTTGATAACTTGAAAAGTGGCATATAAGAAAGTTTAAATAAATAAACAAACATTCAGAAAATATTCTTGATAGACCACATATGGACTAGATTAAAACAAAAATTGTCACCTCAGTCTTCTCTTCTCCAAGCAGAACATTCCTCAAAGTCCCACCTCCTATGATTGATTTCATTTTGATTCACGTGTCCCTTTATCTTAAAGGGGATATAAAAAAGCAAGAAAAAGAACAGGGAAGAACACCACTCCAGAAGCGACCTGACTGGGAACTTCTCTGGCTTTATAATAATACCACAACCCCTAAATGCAATATGTAGTATGAAGCATATGATATGCTTGGCATCACAGTGCCAAAAGGTTTGTTAACGGAGGTCTTTGCTACACGAGGGAACACTGGATTTGTTAAATTCCGATTTTCTTCCTTAGCACTTTGTATTCTAAATCTGCTGATTTGTTTCGACAGACTGGTATGCAGTGTTTGGATGCTTCATTTTGCAATCACAATTTACTTTGCTAGTTCCTATTAGCTAGGTTTGGACTGAAATGCCAGTGCAGATAAGCCATTAAGATGAGTTTGTCTTTTGGAACTGAAGTGCAGAATTAAGACACTTTAGGGCAATCCTTGAGACACTGAGCACCCAGGTTCAGATAAAAGAAGAATTTAAGAGCTGCTATGTATTTTCTACTGTGATAGTCCAAAATTATATTCATTTTGTGCAAATTTCTCTTATTCATAGAGCATTTTTACTCTACAAAACCAAATAAATGACATTTAAAAATGCTATTTTTACTGGATTGTCTGAATATAGTACAGTATAACTACAGTAGTTCACTTTCTGTACGACATTATCTTAAATGGGTTAATTCTCATAGAGAGCAATATTTAATATTTATTCAGCTATGTGGTGCATTTCAGGGATATTCAGCTGAAACTCATTTCCAGCAAGTATCATTTCAATGCATGACCTATATGCGATTCTGCAAAAGGCCAGCACTGGCCTGTCATTAACTAAAACTTGTAAATTTCAAGTGAATATTTTTGGCTTTGGTTTCAGATATATCATAGGAAAAAAAAACATGAATGAATTGCCTGTACCTGTACTTTTTGCATGAAGGCTTTATACAGTTTTCAAAACCAAAATATGCACTTGACGTTTGTTTTGAAAGTATAGGTGCTCACTTGCCACTGCATTTTGCTGTGACAATATGCTAACATCAACAGCATGAGGACCTTTAGTCATACTGAGGGAAAACTATAATTATTTTAATTTACAGATTTCTGAATTTGACAAAAAAAAGTGAGGTCATACATTTACATTTTTGAGAAGGGGATCTTTTTGCCATGGCGGTGTTTAACTAATGCAGACCATAGGCACTGACAACAGACGGACACAACATGGGGTTTTATTGCTATCTTTTCCTATATCAAAAGCAAAAGCATAGATTTTGTTTCCTAAAGATCAGGAAAACTGAAACTACTGTAAGTAGCTGTCGGTAGGAGACTTCAGGAAATCTGGAAGCCCAGCTGTGTCCTTTTTTAAATACAATAAAGTAATATAAATGATCTGTGCCAATGCTAATCATTTATAGTAAAGGAGTTTTCCAGTCTGTTTATAATGGCTCCAGCCTAAGGGCTCTTGCTTTATAAATTGTCTGATTACAGGATACGGAATACTGCTTAATAAGGCTCAGATGATTAAGAGAAGGGGAAGAAATTAAAAGAGGCCATTTCCCTTTAGGTATGCAAATGACTTGCAGAACAAAGGCCAAAGATGTGAGGGGTTATGATAAAACACACTCATTTCCTTCTTACCTCAAATTCTGTCCCAAGCAAACGGGAAGTCACAATGTATGTCAGTCCATACCTAGCTGAAACTCTCAATTCCATATAGCATATAACAGGGAATAAATGACAACTTTTTTCATTCTGAAGCATTTTAGAATTTGTTGCAGGAATTTGCGTCATAGAGAGGTTTCATCCTGACATCAATGTAACTGTTTTTCTTTGCTTTTCTGACCAGCCTGTCTGTCTGAATAGAGGGAACTAAATTGTCTTTTGTCATGTTAGGGCAAAACCAACTTTTAAAGTCTAGTTTACATTTCTCTCTCTGCTTAGAAACTAGCTCTTCAAAGCCCATTTGCAAGCAGATTTGGCCTATTTAAACAGACACCACACAGCAGGACTTATCCCTTGTTTGGATGCCATCCCTTACTCACATTTGCACAGCTTTGTGAGTTAAAAGAATGCAAGTTCCTGAAGAATATAGTATTCTTTATTGGAAAGTGCTTTGGAATAAAACAAATTTAAAGCAGGTTTTCTGACCCCCATGGTAACTATCAGCCTTTTCACACTTTGACATTGCAAGGGGTTATCTGGAATTCATGGTGTTGGGGGTGCAGGGAAGAGTCAGGGACTAGGGGGTGTTGAATTAAATATGGGTTCTTGCATGCTTATCTACTCAGGATGTTAAAAAAACAATGAGGATGAAAACAAAAACCGATTGACTGATTTGTAGAAGAAGTGATGGCTTGCAAACATTCCAACATCTACAGCTGGCTGCTGAGATAAGTGGGCAAAACAGGTCGGTCAATTGGCATTTTTCTGCCATCGTTTACTATGTTGCTATCGGGAATGTGCATTCATGAGTGTACATTTGTTTCATTAATGTGCTTCAAAATACTTTGTGTAGGCAAAATCAATTTAATGCATGTCAACCTATGGATTAAAGTGCATGAAGTTGATTTGCATATGTTAAAAAATATATTAAGCACAAATGTATGCAATTAACCAAAAGAAGTCTGAAAAGTGGGAGAAAAGGCACTGTATACATTGTAGTTCCTATGAAATACTGTCTAAGGCAGCATTCCAAACCTCACTGTCTGACAAATATTCAGAACAGTCATAATGACTTTTGAAGAACTACCAAAAGGGACTGCTACTGCTGGAAAGAAATGTGAACATGTAAGTATTTACTTCTGGGAAATTCTCTAAATTTTCGGGAAAAGGGAATTCTTTGGGTTAAAATCTAATTAATCTGTGTAATTTAGAATCTAGTATACTTGTTAACTCGGGACAAGGTCTAATTTCAGCAGAGAGCTTTTAGTTTAAATTTAAAACTCAGTCAGGGCCTAGTATCAACAGAGAACTTTTCATTTAAATCAAAGCAGAGTATAGAAGGAAGAATAAGGTAAATTTTCTTTGAGTAGAACTAAATAAATTGTTTCTAGAGACCCTTACAAAGAAGCCTTCCAGTTAAGAGGCAAGAGATCTGTGAATTGATATAAATAGGTGTTAAAGCCAAGTGACAGATCAAAGGGGCAATTTGAAAGGCTCCCTCTATCAAACCAAGGACTGTGTGAATCACCCAGAAAATTGTTAACAATTACCTTAGACACACAGTTCTGGGAGCAGTGTAGCAAGCCAGCATTTACTAAGTATTAATTTCCTAGCACCCACCCCAGGCATAATATTAGCTTTATAGGCTCTTAGATCTATTAAAGGGGGAGAGGTGGTCAAATTTACTTTCAGGTTCAGCTGCTTATCTTCACCAGGAATAGATTAATTAAGGCCCTGAAAATATATAATCCTGAGATGAACAAAGTTCTTTAAACTTATTTGGTATAGTTGTATCAGTAAAAGTATAGCTAAACAAAGCATCAAAACAAAGTTGCAGACAGCAACCCAGCAGTAAGATGGGGGCTATCCAGTCTTTTGTAGCAAGTGTCACATGTATGGTTTTGTCCCAGTTGGTGAGGGGTCTTACATGTGCACTAAGTACAAGGAGCTCTTTGCCCTCAATGAATGAGTCTGATCTCTGGAGGCTAAAGTAGCAGACTTGGAGGAAATAAGAAGAGAGAGGAACATAGACAAAACCCACAGGGATGTAGTACTGAAGTTTCACCTCCAACCTAGCAGCCTCTGTGAAAAGAGAGCATCACCTTGGTGTTTCAGAAGTGATCCTGTAGCTAAGATCTGTCCATCAGGAGATGTAAAACCTTCTCGCACTGAGGAGGTTTCTCCAGGGCCATATGTCCATGAGGGAAGGGTTAGGATGACATATAGTTGGTGATTCAATTATTAGGCATGTAGATAGCTGAGTAGCTGGTGGATGTGAGGATCACCTGATAACATGCCTGCCTGCCTGCCTGGTGCGAAGGTAGCAGGCCTTATGCACTACCTAAACAAGATTTTAGATGCTGCTGGGGGAGGGGTCTGCTGTCTTGGTACATGCTGGTACCAGTGACATAGGGAAAGTGAGGGAGGATGTTTCTGGAGGCCAAATTTAGGATTTTAGGTAGGAAGTTGAAATTCAGAACTTCCAGGGTAGCAGTCTTTAAAATGCTTGCTGTTCCATGCATAGGACCCAAAAGGTAGGCAGAGCTCCAGTGTCTCAATGCGTGGATGAGACAATGGTGCAAAGAAGAAGGATTTGGATTTGTTAGGAACTGGGCAACATTCTGGGAAGGGAAGGCCTTTTCTGAAAGGCTGGGCTCCACCTTAACCAGGATGGAACCAGTCTGATGGCATTAACCTTTAAAAAGAAGATAAAGCAGCTTTTAAACTAGATAATAGGGGAAAGCCAACAGTGCCCAAGAGCACATGGTTTAGTAGGATGTATCCTTGAAAGATATGGCAAAAGAGGGAAGTTAGGACATCCCGACAATGAGGTTCAAATAAAGATAAAAGTAACACAGATGCCCTTAAGTACAGACGTGAAAGATTTCAAATTACCTCTAAAATGCCTGATGCAAATGCTAGAGGTCTAAAAAATAAGATGGGAGAACTGGAATATATAGCACTAAATAAAAGGTTAGATATGATTGGCAGCCATTATTTGTTCTATTGTACACCGCCCTGGTGCCCGGCCTGGGCGGTTAATCAAGTCTTGAAATAAAGATAAAGATAAAAGAAATAAAGATCTCAGAGACCCAGTGGAAGGAAAACAACCAATAGGACACTGATACCTGGGTACAAACTATACTGCAATGATAGGGTAGATCAAATTAGTGAAGGGGTTGCATTCTATATTAGAAAGGGCATTGAGTCACATAGGATTAAAGTTTTGCAGGAAACTCTATGGATAGAAATTCCATGTAAAATGTGGAAGGTGAAGGAAGTGGGGGTGTACTACTGACCACCTGGCCAGAATGATGAAATGCTGAAAGAAATCAGAGAAGCTAACAAAAGTTACAACACAGTAATAATAGGTAATGTCATTTACCCCAGTATTATAAGAACATAAGAACATAAGATATGCCATACTGGGTCAGACCAAGGTCCATCAAGCCCAGTATCCTGTTTCCAACAGTGGCCAATCTAGGTCATACGTATCTAGCAGTTTCCCCAAAAGACACATGTTCCGCAATGCTTGTACTGGGTCAAGCATTGATATCCTGGGTCCCTTCTTAATAATGGTTTATGGACCTTTTCTCCAGGAATTTGTCCAAACCCTTTTTAAACCCAGCTACACTAACAGCCTTTACTACATCCTCCGGTAACAAATTCCAGAGTTTGATTACACGTTGAGTGAAAAAATATTTTCTTTTATTAGTCTTAAATAGTTTACCCTGTAGCTTCATTTATTTATTTATTTTATTTATTTTATTTACATTCTCTTATATACCGCGCTATTCTGCATCAGTGCGGTTTACATTGAACAAATTGAAATTACATTGAACAGGGTATTATAACTTGGAGATAACTATTTTACAGGGAACATGGGCAATGGAGGGTTAAGTGGCTTGCCCAAGACCACAAGGAGCACCTGTGGGATTAGAAACCCCAGTCCTTCCGGCCCAAGGTTGCTGTCCTCTAGTGGGATTTGAACCCCCGACCTTCCGGCCTGAAGTACCTTGCCCCAACCACTAGTCTTTCTATATTCTGATAACGTAAACAATCAATCTACGTTTACCCATTCCACTCCATTCATTAATTTATAGACTTCTATCTGGGTTAATGTCACAGCAGAACAAGCTAGGGAGATAAAGTTTCTAGATGAAATAAAGACTACTTCTTGCAGCAGCTGGTTCATGAACCGATAAGAGGGGAAGCTATTTTGGATCTAGTCCTTTGTGAAACATAGGGTCTGTTGCAAGAGATAAGAGTTTTGGGGCCACTTGGCAAGAGTGATCATAGCATTATCTCATTTGATTTAATAAATGGATGAAGGTTGGCAAGGAAATCCACATTACTAGCTTTTAACTTTCAAAGGGGAGACCATGAGAAAATGAGAAAAATAGGAAAAAACTAAAAGGAGCACCTGCAAAGGTTAAAGATTCACATCAAGCATGGACATTTTTTAAAAGTACTATTTTGGAAGCCCAGACTAGATGTATTCTACGTTCTAGGAAAAGTAGAAGGAAATACAAAAAGCTAACTGCCAGTATGGATTAAAGATGAGGTCAAAAAGGTTGATGTTGCCAAAAAAGCATCTTTCAGGAAATGGAAAAAGTAGCCAAATGACACAAAAGGGAAACAACATAAGTATTGGCAAGTTAGATGCAAGGCACTGATAAGGCAGGCAAAAGAGAAGAGAATTTGAAAAAAAGCTTGCCATGTAAGCAAAAACACATTTAAAAAATTGTTTCAGTACATTTGTAGCAAAAACCTGAGTCAGTTGGAAAACCCCAGGCCACATTTTAACAGCATAGCCTAGCATGCTCTGCCTGAGCGGTATATCAAAAACTCAATAAAGACAAAATAAAATCGGGCCTGGGGAGGAATAAGATGGCCACAGGCAGGGTCGAGCTGTGAACTGCGCCTGCTTTGATGGGGAAAAGGAAGGCAAAATTGGCCCTTAAGTCCTGTAACGGTCTGGTGGCGTCTTCCCCGTTACCTTTTGGAACTTTGGATGCCTGTCTGTTGCGTGGTGAGTGGCAGCCAAAGGAGGCGTGCCGGCAATGGAGAGTCCCATTGGCAGCGGATTGGAGCGGGAGTGCTTGTCCAGCAGCTTGGGGCTGGATATCACTTCGCCAGAGTCGTGACGTCTGTGTAAAGCAGCAGCATTGGGACACGTGTCTACAAGCATAGCAGCAGTGGCAGGAGTCCGAGGAGGTACATCACTGGCTGCCGGAGATCTTGCCATAGAACATGATGAACAGTGCAAGAGTGTGCTTATTCTTCGGGGTCAGTTCCCAACTTCCAGGTCCTTGCAATTTATAAACAGGAGGAACAGTTGGATCTATGGCTGCCCTAGGAGTTCCCTCTGTGTCTCTTCAGGTTCCAGGAGATGGGTCAGGATCAGTTGGAGCTCCAGGTACCTTTGCCTTTGTTTGCCTGGAGGTTTTCACGTTAGAGGCTATTTGGACAGCCATTGCCAGCCTGGGGGAAAAGTTGTTCCCCCGCGTTCAGGCCTTGACTGAGCAAGTTCAAGGGCATGAAGTGCAATTACAGCAACAAACTTTACAAACTTCAACAGACGAAATTGAAACCAAGACAACTGTTGTTGGGAACTCTGCTACTGCTCTCTATAAAGATTCTCTTACTCTACAAGCTAGGATTGAATCATTGGAGAATTATGCTAGATATCCTAATTTGTGTATTATTAATTTTCCACGCTCAACAGTTATAAGTGCCAGAGAGTTGTTTAAGCAGTATTTACTGGAAGTACTTAATGGTATACCAGTTGAATCACATCCCCCTGTGGCAAAGTTGTATTATCTTCCATCTGGTAGAAGGATTTCTGGTGGTGGAGAGATTCCTGGTGTCCAACCAGTGGATTCATTAGATGTCTCTGCACTGTTAGAGTTATCAGATGTGGAGACATTTAGTTCTGCAACTTTGTTAGTAACTTTTTCACTCCCTTCAGATCGAGACTGGTTTCTTAGGGTTTATTTTTGTAAGAGGAGTTCTGTTTTCAAAGGGTTAAATGTCCGGATTTTTCTAGGGCAGCGCAACGGCGACGGATGGATTTCCTCCTTCTTCGCCCTGGTGTCCAGCAGCTGGGTGGACATTTTTTCCTAAAGTTTCCTTGCATATGCTTGGTTAAGTTTCAGTCTCTCTCATGTTTTTTTTTTATCCATCCCAGTTGCTGGCACTCCTGGATGCGCGTAGAGCTGCTTGGTTAGTGAGCCCCCCACTGCATGGTATTAGGATGTCTCCTGGTGGATACCTGCCTTTATCCTGCATTATTGGAATTGTTTGTATTTCCTAATCTATGTTCTCTCCCCTTGTTGTGGGCTGGGGTAGGGGTTAAATATTTTTTGTCTGAATTGGCATTGCCTGATTGTATTATGCTTGATTTGTTTATTAAATTCATAAATATATATAAAAAAAATTGGGCAGTGGACCCTGATGTTCCTGGCCAGGAAAAAATGACACTAGCATTGAGCTGGCATTATTTTTCAAAGAACCACACAACTTGCACCGATTATGCAAGCTGCATTATTCAACTTGAATACTAAGGTGTTTTTCAAGTATTTGCATGCTCTGCATCTCATTAGTATTGTGGAAAGCTTTTGCCCTTTGACGCGTGTTAAGGGGCAAAAATGGTACATTATTCCTGAAACACTCTTTAGTAACTAGCCCTTGTGTTGTGTGATTTACTGTTTTATCCTTAGTGTATGTATTTGGCAGTGAGCACCGCTGTGTAAAATAAGCAAATCCTTAAGAAAATAATAATAATAATAATATTCTGCTTTGAGCAATTTTACATACAGCAAATCAAAATTAATGTAGGAATTTGATGAGATGAGGAATGAGGAAGACCAAAAACATGTCTCAAGAAGCCTCCTGTGTTAGCAGTTCATTCAATTTAGAGTTAAATGTTGACTCTCGATAAACTCTGAGGACATGCTGAGTTGATATTACCATGTGTTCTACTCTTTGTGCAGTAATTGCTAGAAGTTGAGGTGCAAGATTGTTAGTCCATGTAGGACTGAAATATGAGCAAGTTTTTGTTGACTGAACAGACCAAGTAACATCTAACAAGATCATATAAGCTGAATCTATGTTATTGTGTAACTTGTACAGTACATCTGTCATAGAAAGTGCATCTAGGTGTAGCACTTGAATTAAAAAGAGAACTATGGAGATTAGGAAGAGATGGGGAAGTATTTGAAAGGAGTCCCATCTCCTACTGTGGAGTATTTTCAAAATCGTTTTGCTGTAGGCACCATGAGCAACTCATTTGAAAAAGGGCTTTGTAAGCAACAAGGCACATTTTAGATAGGAAGTGGAGAGAAGAATTCAGATGTCAAGGTCAGGACGTTTCTAGTGCTACCAGTATTTTAGAAGGAGAGTTGAAAACCACATTATTTTGGAAGAAGGTGCAACAAAATAGTTTACTGAGCTATCGTAGTTTCCATCCTGGCCCTTTGCGGAAGGGATTGCCGTTTGGTCAATTTCTTAGATTACGGAGGTTGTGTTCTTCCATACTTGATTTTAATAAACATGCTTTGGATATGAAACATCGATTATTGCATAGGGGTTACCCTGCTGCAGTGATTGATATGGCATATCGCCGTGCATATCACGTTCATCGTGAATGGCTTTTAGATGGAGACTATTCAGCTGCTGAATCATCGGATGTCATTGTTGGATCACTGCCTTATATGATTTTTAGTCCGAATATAGTTAAGATCCTTAAGAAGCATTGGCCAATTCTATCTCTTCATAAATGCTTTCAAAAGTCTTTGATGATTGCCTTTTCAAGAGGCCCTAATTTAAAAGATCTGTTGGTGCGGTCCACTTCCCCTATTGATCGAATTCAGATATCTGGAAATGATATAAGAGAACATTTTTCTTGTGGGTCTTGTATACATTGCTCCACTAGTATGACAGGTTTGGTTTGGCAACACCCAAGTTCTACACGCTCTTTTGAACGAAGATGGCATATTACCTGTAAATTCATGTTTGTGGTTTACATATTACAGTGTCCATGTGCACTAGTATATGTTGGAAGAACGGTACATCAGATAAGAGTGAGATCGGGAGAACATTCATCATGGGTGTGCCAACGAGTGTGTCAGCTCCAATAGTGGAACATTGCATATCGGCTAATCATAATTTTGAGGATTTCACTTGGACAGTAATTGATCACACACATCAGGATCCTCGAGGGGAGGATTGATTAGCTTGACTTCAATGGTCCGAACAACGATGGATCCACAGGTTGAATTCAGTCCATCCTTTTGGACTGAATAGGGAGATTGATTGGACTATCCTGTTTTGACGTCATCCCTTTGGAGATAGGGGTTCCCTGGTTTTATGGGCATTTCCCTACTCCATTGGAGGTTCGGGTTTGAGTGAGTGGATGGGAGAGCCAATTGGAAGTACATATTCCTCGAACAATGTGATCTTTAAAAGTCAGCATTTGATGGCAGTTGGCTACAGCGAGAGAAACTAGCACTTGATACAGGGAAGGAGATCCCAAAACGTGCATGTTGTGCTTGCGCTTTGAAGCTGATTTGACCTTACAAGATTGGGAGCTAAGTGTTATGCTGCTATTTTTGATAAATATCGTTTTAATCTGAACTTTATTTGAATAAAAAGAGTCCATCGTGGCAGCTATAAGTACTGTCCTCATTCGGTTTTGCTCTGACAAAAAAATTTAATTATTGTTTTTTGGGGACAGTTTGATGATTTATATAGTGTGGATTGAATGCATCACCTTTTTGTTGGGACTTTTTGAGACTATTTTAGAACGGGCAGTGCTAATCATGGAGCCTTTTCTAAAATACATATAGCAGAAAGAGGCATTTTTCAAACATACACTTGGGAAATGTTGAAGGAGGAAGCCTGGAAACTTAGATGTGCAAGTGCTGGAAATTCATAACCTGCATGTGAAAATGTCGGCATGTATATGTGTGGCAGAGCCATCATGCTAACAAACATGGAACCCCTATTTCCAGCTGAATACAATTTGGAGACAGGAAAGCCCCCTAAATTCTTCATGTAAAGGACTAGGTGACTCAAGCTCTTATTTTAAAAACTTGTACATGACAGGGGGGTAGGTGTAAATCTGGACATGCAATACTGTGGTCATACACACTATTCTCCATCAAAAAATTGGGCATACATGTGTAGTGTTCTGACCCACCCTTGGTACACCCTGACTATGACCCAAACATGACCCCATGTAGCTTAGATGTGATTGGGACAGCCATGTATAAATTCAACCCTTTAAAATAACCCCCTTAGTGACCATTCATTCAAATTTACAATCAATTTTGGAAGAACAGAAAAGGTTGTACTTATCCCTACCAAACGGTACATCTTCAGTTCTAAAAGCATGCCCTAACTCAGCTATAGGACAAAAAAATATGTTTGGTCATAGCATATGATTGTGGTATATTGTGGTGTGTGCATTTGTCCAGACACCTAAAACAATTGTGTGCACACAAATCACTTGTGTGCACATACAAATTAATATGCATGTAATTGATTTATGCATGCAAAAAATGTAGCATGCATAGAAGGCATACAATTAAGATGCATATGCTCAAAAACGCAAAAAGAAATTAATGAAAACTGCTAAAACTTTATTTTAAACAAACATTAACCAAATGTTTTTGGGCTCTGTACATACCTAGTATACAGGAAGCTATTTAGTCTTCCAAACTACATACAAACAAGCAGAACATAAATACTGCACTTTTTTAATAGTAAGCCACAATGCCAGTATTGATCGCAGGAATTCATTTTATCTTCACAAAGTCATATTATACCTATTTGTATGCTAGCACACTTCAAGGAATAACTTTGCCTTGTAAACATTATATGTCCACTGATCTTTAAAAGGCATCATTTAAAGGTGCAGTAAAATATTTTTCAAACTATATGAGAATCCAGGGAAATAACAATTTGAACTTAATACTGTACTAATGAATAAATAATGCAGCTATTTGAAAAACTGTTGGTTGTGACTCTGGGAAAGTATTCTGGATTATTTAATGACCCTTGCTTGCTGTATTAATACCATTGAGTTAGGCTCAGGGGACTTGTAAGACTTAGGAATTTAAGGTATACTCTTGAACAGCTTAATGGCACACATTTTGTTTTAAGTGAAAATAGTGGTGTTTATTTTATGAAACAGAACTCTAGTAATCTAGCTCAAACTCTGAGTAATGACAAGAAAAGGTTGGGCAATATTCAAATGTTTTTACACAGGTAAACATGGGTTTAGCCCATATTAAAAATATGGATTTAAAACTAAAGCACTCAACCGTATGAAAATAAAACTATGTACACTGCCTTCTTGAAAAACTTAGCAGGAAGTTAAGCAGCAGGATAGCATAGTTACTCACCTGTAACAGGTGATCTCCGGGAACAGCAGGAATTTAGTCTTCACACATGGGTATCGTCGGTACCGACGGAGCCTGCGCGGGAACACTCCCCAGTGTCCAATTAGAAAGCATTTGGGAGCATTCCACAGCGCCTGCGTGCTGCCTCCCCGCCTTTCCCAACTGCCTCTCTCCAGTTGAGTTTAAAGCTGAGACAAAGAGAGAGAGAGGGAAAGAGAAAGATAGAGAGAGAGATACAACTCCTAGGGGAGGTGGGTGGGTTGTGAAGACTAAATTCCTGCTGTTCCCGGAGATCACCTATTACAGGTGAGTAACTATGCTATCTCCAGGAACAAGCAGGAATGTAGACTTCACATATGGGGATTCCCTAGCTTTAGATGCCAGGGAGAGACCCCAGAAGTTGTGTGTCCCTGTGAAAGGGCTCCACTTCCCCCCATGGATCTCTGGCATCCAACCAGGGAAAGAGGGTAGGAGTTGATTAGGTATGGAACAGGTGTTGGAGAACAGCCTGACCAAACAAGGCATCCCGATGGGAGTCCTTGTCCAAGCAGTAATGAGCTGTGAAGGTATGAACCGAGGCCCAAGTGGCTGCTCGACAGATGTCGTTGATAGACACAGAGTGCAGATGAGCCATTGAAGCTGCCATGGCTCTCACATTGTGAGCTGTGACATGGCCCTCCAGAGGAAGGTTCTTACTCTGATAGGCAAAGGAGATACACTGTGCAATCCAGTTGGACAGTGTTCTCTTGGAGACTGGAAGTCCCAAATGAGAAGGATTAAAAGCAACAAAGAGTTGAGAGGACTTTCTATGTTGCTGTGTTCTTTGTAAGTAAAAAGCTAAAGCTCTTTTACAGTCCAAAGTATGAAGATTCCTTTCTGCATTTGATGCATGAGGCCTTGGAAAAAACACATGCAGGTAGACCGCTTGGTTACGATGAAAAAGGCGAGACCACCTTTGGCATAAAGTGTGGATGAGTCCTAAGGACTACCTTGTGATGATGGAACCTTGTATAAGGTGGATCTAACTAACTATTGACTAGTGCTCGCAACTCACTGATGCGACGTGCTGATGTGATTGCAATGAGAAAGATCACTTTCCAAGAAAGGAATTTCAACGAGGTAGTAGCTAAGGGTACGAAAGGTGGCTTCATGAGCTGGTCAAGAACCAGATTTAAGTCCCATGCCACAGATGGTGGCTTAATGGGAGGCTTAGTTAGAAGAAGGCCTCTCATAAATCTTGCTATGAGAGGATGGGAGGAAATAGGTTGTCCATTTAAAGGCTTGAAAGAAGCCGCAATAGCACTTAAATGGACTCTTACTGAGTTAGTTTTAAGTCCTGCATTGGATAAATGAAGGAGATACTCTAATAATGATTCCAGAGGTATCACAAGGGGGTTAAGACCCCTCTGCGAGCACCATATGGTAAACCTTTTCCACTTGAAAGCATAAGAGCGTCTTGTGGAAGGTTTTCAAGAAGCATAAAGGATATCCTTTACTTGCTGAGGAAGGTTAAGATCCTGAAGATCTAGGCCTTCAGCAACCAAGCCCTGAGATGCAGAGACTGGGGATTGGGATGCCATAACATTCCGTCCTCCTGAGACAGGAGATCTGGAGCAGAGCCTAACTACAGAGAGGGAGCTTGAGAGAGATGTAGAAGCAGAAGGTACCACACTTGCCGTGGCCAATGTGGAGCTATGAGAATCATATGGCCTCTGTCTCTCTGAAGCTTGAACAGGGTTTTGGGAATCAGGGGAATGGGTGGAAAGGCATACGGGAAGTCTTGACCCCAATGAAGGAGGAAAGCATCCCTGGCCTGAGAGCCCTGAGCCGGAATTCTGGAACAGAACCGGGGAGTTTGGCATTCAATGGACTTGCAAAGAGGTCTATGTCCGGGGCTCCCCAAATTTGAAAAATCTTGGCCACCTGGTCCACATGTAGAGACCATTCATGTGGAAGCAGAACTCGACCGAGTCTGTCTGCCCAAGAGTTTTGAATACCTGGAAGATACACTGCCAGGAGATGAATCTGATGCTCTCTGGCGAAGGCCAATAGTCGCAAAGCTTCGTTGCAAAGTGACAGAGAGCCTGTTCCTCCCTTCTTGTTCAAGAAGAACATGGCTACTTGATTGTCCGTATGGATGAGGACTGTCTTGTAGCTGAGCAGGGTGTGGAACACTCGCAGATCAAGGAAAATTGCTCTGAGCTCTAAGAGATTGATATGTAGATGAGTATCCTGTGGAGTCTAAGTGCCTTGGGTTGAGAGGTCTTGCAGATGAGCTCCCCAACCTATTGGTAATACATCTGTTGTGAGAGTTGCCTGGGGTAAAGGCTGTTGAAATGGGGACCCCATCAACAGGTTTTGAGTGGACTGCCACCATTGAAGGGACAAAATAAGGCGATTTGTGTTTGCTATTTTGTCTGACAGGCACCCTGATGCCTGGGTCCATTGAGTAGATAACGTCTACTGTGCTGCTCTCATGTGGAGGCGAGCATAAGGAATCACATGCACGGTAGATGCCATGTGGCCTAGTAGTTGTAACATTTCTCGAGCAGTGAGATGAGGCTTTAGCACTGCTTGAGAAGCTAACTGCACCATGCGAAGGCAACGGGCCTGGGGGAGATAGGCCCTTGCTTTTCTGGTATCCAGCAAAGCTCCTATGAGCTCTAGAGACTGAGTGGGAGTTAGACTGGATTTTGGGATGTTTATGACCAGACCCAATTACTGAAGGATACGCATTGTGCAAAATAGAGAAGTCCTGGCCTCTGATGGGGCTCGAATGAGCCAGTCATCTAAGTAGGGGAAGACGAATATTCCTAGAGTGCGAAGAAATGCTGCTACCACAGCCATGCATTTCGTGAACACCCTTGGTGCTGAGGCCAGGCCAAAAGGAAGCACCCTGTATTGGTAGTGCTTTCCTTGAAAAAGGAACCGAAGGAACTTTCTGTGAGTTGGATGGATGAGAACATGAGTGTATGCATCCTTGAGATCTAGAGAACAAAGCCAATCCTGACTGTGAAGGTATGGCAGCAGAGTTCCCAGAGAAACCATCTTGAATTTCTCTTTGAACAGGAATTTGTTCAATTCTCTGAGGTCTAGAATAGGTCTGTGTCCCCCTGTTTTCTTTGGGATAAGGAAATAGGGGGAGTAAAACCCTGTACCCTGTTGAGGAATGGGTTCCTCTTCTATTGCCCCTTGGGCAAGAAGCTTAGTGACCTCTTGATCTAACAGGTTGATGAGAAAGGTCTGAGAATTGAACTGTCTTACCATTGTAGGAGGGGGAATGCAGATAAAATGAAGCTTGTACCCCTCTTTTATAATGGAGAGAGTCCAATGTTCTGCAGTTATCTGCCCCCATCTGGGGCAAAATGACACAACCTTCCTGGAATGGTGGAAGGCTCTGGTCCATTGAGAGCCAGGAAGGCTAAGTTCTCTAGATGAAAGTCAAAGGCCTTGTGTAGGCTGAGACTGCTGAGACGGTTGAGGCTTAGCAGTCTTTACTTTCCTTTGTTTAGCTGGTTGCTGACTCTTCCGGGCAGGCTGACCTGCGGAATGTCCCTGCTGGGAATAAGAGGGGTAGAACCTCTTCTTTTTTGAGAAGAATGGTTTCTTGAAAGATTTCTTCCTTGCAGGATCAGCTGTGGCTTTGGATAACCTATCCAAAGTGGAGTTGTCAGCATCCAACTCATTGGCTTTCTCTTGCCAATTTTTGCCGAATAGATTTCCACCTGTACAAGGGATATTGCCCAGTTTGTCCTGCACCCAGAGCTCCAAATTGGATGCCTAGAGCCAGGAAATTCTAGATGCACCTATGGCAATGGCAAAGGTTCTGCTTATGCACTCAAAACAGTCAAAAGCTGCACGATTGATAAATTTAGAAACATCCTGGACATGTTTAACCAGAGTGAGAAAATCCTGACTCTTATATTCAGGAAGAAGAGGGCTTAGAACCTCTAAATCTCCTGTGACTTCTTTAAGGAACATTCCCATATATAAAATATAGGAACTGATCCTGGCAGAAAGCATGGAAGCCTGGAAAGTACAACATTCACATGCATCCAAGGTTCTACACTCACGTCCTGGAGGATTAAAGGCATGCCATTTTGCACTCCTGATCCTTCTCCTAGCTGATTCTACTACAATAGAGAGGTGAGGAAGCTGAGTCTTCTGGAAACCAGGACAAGGAGGGACTCGATACATGGTATCCAGTCTACAAGAGTGAGGAGAGGTGGCAAGAGGTGTTTCCCACATTCTTAGCATGAGATCATGTAAGATCTCATGGATAGGCAAAGTAGCTGCCTCCTTAGGAGCTTTGGGATATTGAAGAATCTCCAACTCCTTTGCTCTGGGCTCTGTTTCGGGAGCCACAGTAATGGAAAGACCTTGAGCCACCTCCCGGATAAAATCCTGAAAGGAGATATCTTCTGGAGGAGACATCCTACGTTTAGGAGAGGAAGGCTCCTTCGGGAGAAGTATTCTGGTACCGACAGAATCGTCAGAATCCTCAGACTCCTCTCAGGATTCAAAGTACCTTCTGTCCGGATGCTCTTGTAGAGCATGATACCCATACCGACCGAAGTCGGTACCGGGGGGGGGGGGGGAATCGGTACCGGTGTATTGGTACCGGAAGGCATAGCATGACTGGGTGCCGGCAAAAAAGACATTGATGTTGATGCCGATGCTATCGGTACCGGTACCGATACCGGTGCCGGAGTCTATGCCGGTACCGGGTGAAGTGTCTGACGCGGTTCTGAGGGTGTCAATGCCGTAAGGAGTGCTGCCAGACTGCGTTCAATAGCCAGGAACCTCTGGTCTATTGACGCTGCTGATGCCTGGGTGTCTGTACCGGAGAAAGCAGCCAGTAACTCAGAGCATGGCATCAGTAGTTCTGCTGAGGTTGAGGCCTCGAGAACATCTTGGAGCCCCGATAATGCTTTGGAAACCGAAGCCTCCTGCCGGGGCAATTTTGCCGGTACAGAACCCTCAAGGGCAACGCCAGAGGCATCTCGATGCTTAGAAGGAGATTTACCCTTTGAGGACCGGTCAGACTTATGTTTAGTTACCTGAGATCCATGGGAGGAAGATGAAGCCCTGGAAGACGTCATGCCACAGAAGCTGCATTGGAGGGGAAAAGGGTGCTGAGCTTAGCAGCCCGGTTTTGTCGACCCCTCTTGGACATCATGGCACAAGCCATACATTCCGAGATAAAGTGGTCAGGACCTAAACATTTAAGACACCACTTATGAGTGTCGGTGATGGAGATGGTACCGCCACACTTGGTGCACTTTTTGAAACCCGAAGCAGGTTTTTCCATGGTAGAGGAAATTTTGGGCCTAAGGCCCAAAATGGCGCGTGCACCTGGAAAGAAAAGTTTGGGAAAAAAATACTATATTATTATTATTTTTTTTAATTTTATATTTATGCAGTTTTTACAAATAAATCAAGAAAGCAAACAATGCACTCTCTTGAAAGAAAACAGGTTGGCAAAAGAAAAAGAAAATAAAGAAAAAGTATACAATTAATAGCAATACAAACAAAACATTGTCCAACCAATCTAGTCCACAAAATCTAGTCCCAAAATGGCGCGTGCACCTGGAAAGAAAAGTTTGGGAAAAAAATACTATATATTTTTTTTTTTTTTAAAAAGAAAGAAACGGCGGTACCGGTATACCGTCGAGGAAGGCAGACGTGACCACAAAAAAAAGAGGAGAATAAGGAAAAATGTTCTGCGGTAACAGGAATGATGACCTGCTGGCTCTGCGGAAAACAAAGAACTGGAGAGAGGCAGTTGAGAAAGGCGGGAAGGCAGCACGCAGGTGCTGTGGGATGCTCCCAAAAGCTTTCTAATTGGATGCTGGGGAGCGTTCCCACGCAGGCTCCCTCAGTACCGACGATACCCATATGTGAAGACTACATTGAGATAGAGTATTTACAGATTTTAACTTTTTAAAAGTAGTCCAAGTACATTAAAGCATATTGGTACCAAATAAAATGAAACTGCAGAGATATCATTCGGACCTTCGGAACTGAAGTGTTCCCATAGCTTTCTGTTTCATTACAAGGCCAGAGACTTATCATCCCCACCTCGTAGGAGCATGTTTACTAAAGGTTAGTACCAAATTAAACAGCTCAAACCACCTAACTACATATTATTCAATGCCCACAAGCGCACTGAAGAGCAGTACTGATGCTAACAAAATCTCATCTACATTTCCATAAACTCAAAGCACAAAAGGGACTAGACTCTCTCTCAATATTATACAGACAATTAACCATCTGCCTCATTTATAGATCCTCCACCACCCCATCTAATGGCCTCTCAAGCACATTAGTAGAAGTTCCGGAAAACACCAAAACAAACAAAGACCTCTTACTACTCTGTGATTTCAGCCTCCCCTCTGTCCCAGCTAAACAAGCAATATCATTCCTAGAAGCTATGTCTTTCATGGACTTTTCCTAACACATAAAAAAGGCAACATGCTCGACCTCATCTTCACCAACAAAAAAATCCCTCACATCACAACTCCTCCACTCCCACATCTACTTCCAATACCTTGGTCTGACCACACCCTAATCAGCTTCCAACTTCCATACACCTCAACAGTAAACCATGCTAACCAACACCAAACACATCAAACAATTCAACAAAAAAGCATTCCATGAAGAAGTGCTCCCTTTACTGGATATAGACACAAATGACCTTGACACTCGTATTATCTAGCATGACCCAGGTCATTGGCAAAGCAGCTGCAAAAGCCACAAACCAACAACCTACCAAGATACTCCAAAAGATTCCATGATACATATCAGACCTTAGAGACCTCAAAAGACAACTACAAAAGGGGACTACTACTTCTGGAGAGAGATCTGCCATTGTAAGTATTTACTTCTGGGATGTTTTCTAAATCTTAGAGAAAAAGAAATTCTTTAGTTTAAAGGTGATTAATCTGTGAACCCAGTGTATTTGTTAAATCAGTCAGGACCTAGTAGCAACAAAGAGCTTTCAGTTTAAATTTAACACGCAGAATAAAGTTTTCTGTTTAAATTTAGACCCCAAGACTCCCTCTATCCAAACAAGGGCTGTGGGACTCCCCCTGGAAACTGGTCATAGATTACCTTAGAAGCAGAGGACAGTGTACTCTGTAGCAGCCAGCTTTTCATAGGTCTTCTTTCCCTCCCTCCCCAACACCCACTCACCCCTGGGATAATTGTAGATTTATAGGTGCTTAAACCTCTTAAAGTAAAGGAGGTGCCATATTCACTCTCAGGTGCAGCTGTTTATCCTCATCAGGCATACATTAAGGACCTGAGATTAATTAAGCTTCAGGAGAACAAAGTACATTAAACATATTAGGTATAGTTTTATTAATATAAGTATCCCCGGCAACCCTTAGTAAGTAAAGAATTAAATATCTAAACACAACCTTAAAACTAAAATGCAGACAGCAGTCCAGCAGCGAGATGGGGGCTTTCCAGTCTTTTCCATTGAGTGTCACATGTATGATTTTCTCCCAGTTGGTGAAGGATCTTACGTGTGCACTAGGTGCAAGGAGCTCTTTGCTCTCAGGGAACGAGTCCAATCTCTGGAGTCAAGAGTAGCAGACTTGGAGGACATAAGAAAGACAGAGGTACATAGACGAGACCTACAGAGATATAGTCCTGAAACCCCACCTACAGTCTGGCAACATCCCTTTGCCATGGAGGAGAGAGATCACGTGACATGAGAGCATTACTCTGATGTGGCAGGAAGTGATCCTGTAGCTAGGACCTGTCCTCCAGGTGATGTAAAACCCTCTCGCACTGAGGAAGTTTCTCCAGGGACATGTGCCAAGGAGGGAAGGGTTAGGACAGCCATTATAGTTGGTGATTCGATCATTAGGCATGTAGATAGCTGGGTGGCTGGCGGACGTGAGGATTGCCTTGTAACATGCCTGCCTGGTGCAAAGATAGCAGACCTCACACTTTAAGAAAAGTGGAAGGAAGTCCAAAAAACTGCCAGCATGGTTTAAAGGTGAGGTCAGAGAGGCTGTTGCACAAAAAGCATCTTTCAGAAAATGGAAAACAGTGCCAAATGACGAAAACTGGAAACAGCACAAGCACTGGAAAGTTAAATGCAAGGCATTGACAAGGCAGGCAAAGAGAGAACTTGCCATGGAAGCAAAAACGCATAATAAAGTCTTTTTCAAGTACCTTTGTAGCAAAACACCTGTAAGAAAGTCAGTTGGACCATTAGATGATAGAGGGGTAAAGGGACACTAAGAGGGACAAGGCCACAGTGGAGAGACTGAATGAATTCTTTGCTTCGGTCTTTACAGAGGAAGATGCAGGGATGTTACCCATGACTGAAGTGGCATTGAAAGGTGATACTGCAGAAGAATTGAAAGAAATATTGATACACCGGGAAGATGTATTACAACTATTTGATAAACTGAAGAGTAGCAAATCACCTGAACTGGATGGTATACATCCATAGGTGTTGAAAGAACTGAAATATGAGATTGCAGACCTACTATTAGCAATCTCTGAACTATCATTAAAATCATCTGTAATACCTGAAGATTGGAGGATGGCCAATGTAACGCTAATTTATAAAAAGGGTTCCAGGGGTGATCCGGGAAACTACAGACCCGTGAGTCTGATCTCAGTACCGGGAAAAATGGTAGAAACCATCATAAAGAATAAAATTACTGAACATATAGATAGTCATGGCTTAATGGGAGACAGCCAACATGGCTTTAGACAAGGAAGATCTTGTCTTACTAATCTGTTATTTTTTTTGAAGGTGTTAATAAACAGATAGACAAAAGGTGAGTCAGTTGATATAGTGTAGCTGGACTTTCAGAAAGCCTTTGACAAGGTCCCTCATCAGAGACCTTTGGCAAAACTAAAAAGTCATGGGATAGGAGGAAGCAGTATACTATTGTGGATCTGGAACTGATTAAAAGATAGAAAGCAGAGGGTAGGGCTAAATGGCCAATTTTCAAAATGGAGAAAGGTGAACAGTGGAGAACCCCAGGGATCTGTGCTGGGTCCGCTGCTTTTTGACATATTCATAAATGACATGGAAAAGGAAATAACGAGTGAGGTTATCAAATTTGCAGATGGCATGAAACTATTTAAAGCTGTTAAAACCCAAGAGGATTGTGGAAAATTGCAAGAGGTCTTGATAAATTGGAAGAGTGGGCATCCAAATGGCAGATGAAATTTAATGTGGACAAGTGCAAAGTTATGCACCTAGGAAAGAACAACCCAAACAATGGTTACACGATGCAAGGCTCCACATTAGAAACTACCACCCAGGAAAAAGATTTAGGCGTCATTGTGGATAACATGTTAAAACCATCCACAAAGTGTGCAGGGCAGCCAAGAGAGCAAATAGAATGCTAGGTATCATAAGGAAAGGAATGTAAAATAAAAAAAAGGATATTATAATTCCTCCAGAATGGCTATGAAAGACCTAGATAAGATTCTCAAGAGCAGAGATGTCTCTCTCCATACAAAGATTTGACTTGTTCAAGCCATGGTATTTTCAATAACATCATATGGATGTGAAAGCTGGACAGCGAAAAAGATAGATAGGAAGAAAATTGATGCCTTTGAATTATGGTGCTGGCGGCAAATACTGTGTATACCATGGACTGCCCGAAGAACAAACCAGTCGGTACTAGAGGAAATCAAACCTAAGCTTTCTTTAGAAGCTCAGATGACAAGACTTCGACTTTCATACTTTGGACACATCATGCGAAGAGAGAGATCATTAGAGAAAGACATCATGCTTGGCAAGATAGAAGGTCAACGCAAAAGAGGAATGCCAGCAATGAGATGGATTGATACAATAACAGCAGCTACGGGTACCAGTCTGTCAACAATGAGCCGCCTGACTCAAGACCGAACACAATTTAGGATAGCTATCCAGAGGGTCGCCATGAGTCGACTCCGACTCGATGGCACTTAACAACAACAACAACAACAACAACATAATTCCTCTATATTGTTCCATGGTGCGACCGCACCTTGAATATTGTGTGCAATTCTGGTCGCCGTAGCTTAAAAAAGGATATAGCATTATTAGAAAAGGTCCAGAAAAGAGCCATCAAAATGGTAAAGGGGATGGAAGGATATCCCTATGAAGAGAGGCTAAAAAGGTTAGGGCTCTTCAACCTGGAAAAGAAACGGCTGAGGGGAGATATGACAGAGGTCTATAAATTAATGAATGGAGTGGAACGGGTAAACGTAGATCGATTGTTTATGTCATCAGCATATAGAAAGACTAGGGGACATGCAATGAAGTTACAGGGTAAACTATTTAAGACTAAAGAGAAAATATTTTTTCACTCAACGTGTAATCAAACTCTGGAATTTGTTACTGGAGGATGTAGTAAAAGCTGTTAGTGTAGCTGGTTTTAAAAAAGGTTTGGACAAGTTCCTGGAGGAAAGGTCCATAAACCATTATTAAAAAGGGACTCAAGATATCACTGCTTGACCCAGTACAAGCATTGTGGAACCTGTGTCTTTTGGGGAAACTGCTAGGTACTTATGACCTAGATTGGCCACTGCTGGAAACAGGATACTGGGCTTGATGAACCTTGGCCTGATCCAGTATGGCATATCTTATGTTCTTATAAGAGTCACACTCACAGATGACAGAAACACCTACATGCTAACAGAATACTGTTCTGCAACCAAAAATTGCAAAAGAACATAGCATTACAAACTACTCAACACCTCAATCAACTGACCAAGAAAGCTATTCGATATAGTGAAAAACCTAATAAAACCACATTCCATAAACAACTCAGACAGTACCCCCAACCCTCAGGCACTAACAAACCACTACAAATCAGCAAATGTATCTCCACTTTCACAGCCCATACATATGCCACACACTGATATCACAGACAATACCTGGACCTCCTTCCACTCCATTAGTAAAGAGAACATAGAATCTACAATCATTGCTCTAAATACAAACACATCCCCACTAGATCCTTGTCCAGTAAGCTGAATTCTAGCAGCCAAATCAGAACTTAGCCTATTCCTCATGAATATCACCCAAACTATCATTCCTGCAAGACCATATGACCGCAAGCCATAAAAAACATCCTCTATTTGTCCCACCCTGAAAAACACAAACCTCAATTCCATTGAGCTCACATCCTACAGACCTATTGCCAGCCTCCTATTCCTGACCAAAATAAGAGGAAAAAAAAAAAACATTCCCCAACTCCAACATCACATTAAACACCATACCCCCCTAGATCCACAGCAGCATGGATTCAGACCCCGGCATGGAGTTCAAACCCTCATTATCTCTCTAATGAACAGACTAATAAAAGGAAGTCAAAAACTTCACCACAGACATATCTTAAAATTCTTGGACATTTCAGCTGCCTTCGACACTGTCAATCATATCATCCTCCTTCATAGACTTCACTTCACTAGAATAAAAAATGAAGTTCTAAAATGGTTTCACTCCTATCTATCTATATGAATGATAACAACAAGTAAAAATAGGCACCAATACCTCATCTCCCTTCCCACAAACTCAGGGCATCCCTCAAGACTCATCACTATCAACATTTCTCTTCAATATCTACCTACAACACCTATGCCTAATCATCTATTCCCACAACATACATAAAACATTATGCTATCTTTATAAATGTGAAAGTGTATCTATCGTTCAATACCAAAAACCCCACATACGAAGGAATATTAAGCTTCTTCACAGACATCATCCAATGGCTGGCAACAAATTCACTGAAAATCTACAAAAAACAAAACAAAACAAAACAGAAATACTCTTCATCAAAAATGATGAATTCTATCCACCACCTTCTATGACAATAAATGACTTCAAAGTAAAAGTCCAGACAAAAGGTTAAAGTACTTAGGTATCACTCAAAACCAACAACTAACACTGAAGTCACACAAACATCACAACGAGGATGATCTACTACAAAATTTGAACATGCCAACACCTCCGGCCCCTGCTGAAACCATCTGACTTCCACTCAGCATTGTAGGCCATTATCTCACCGCATTTTGACTACTGTAATTCAATCTACCACGGCTTACCAAATTCCACTCTGCTCTCATTACACACAGTTGCACATATCATTCAAGGAGCCTCAAGATATGATCATGTTACCCCCTAAGACAAGTCCACTGGCTCCTAGTACTAAGCTGTATCAGATACAAATACAAAATACTGCTCCTAACATTCAGAAATCATCACCAACCAATCATCCCATCTACAAACTCTACTAAGTACTACTAAACCCAACAGGACAAGAAGATAAAGCACAAAAGACATACTGTCCATCCCCTACGAAAAAAATCAAAAGCAATCAATATGTCTCTACAAGAGCATTTGAACTATACGTGCCAAGCTTCTGGAACACTTTACCTGAAAAAAATCAGAAACATTAATGATCTGACCATCTTCTGGAAAGATCGTAAGACCTTCCTATTCATGTAGCACTTCGGACCACCATGTGAACTCGGAACACCATGTGAACTCTCCCCACCCCCTCCTGAAGCCTCTCCCCCCTATTTAATCCCTCCCTTATAACCCTATCTAACCCTTTCTCCACTCTGGGCCAATTCCTTCACAGATATCTCCCTCCCCATTTTATTCTCAGTTTACAAGAACTGCTACCCCATATCATAATTTTTCACCTGTAAAATGAATATTAGTTATCGTTCATATACATAAGTGTCTTACTGTTTACCATTCATATAATAAATTCTGTTTACTGTAACAACTTGTTCTTGGTTAAATGTACACCATGTTGCCCCGGTGAGAAGCAGTATAAAAAAGTATTAATTAATTCATTTTTATTTACTAACGAATGTCAATGCATGCTATCTGCCACTATTTCTAATTTCTATAGGTGCAGCAGCATTTAGTGCACATTAAGATTCATTAATGAGTGTTAACTTTTAATAAACATGCAGCTTTACCCTTTGTCTGCCTTCTGCTTCAGTGTAGACGCAAAATATAGGGTTACAAATCTGCCAGCGGTGTCCGTGTCATCTCAAATTTCTAAGGAACACTTCCTTGCTTGAGATTTTTTAAAGTGCCTTAGTTGGTATTAGTTCAGTTAACACACATTATTAGTAAATAAATCCCATTGCATAAAATGGGACAGGCGGTAAATAAAACGTGCTAATGTGTGGTAGTAAATCTAACCCCAGGGCAGTAACAAAATTGCCCTCGGTATAGACAGCTCTTTGAAAACGTACCTAGAGTAGGGGCTGATATTTAAAGCATTTTATCCAGTTAGAAGACCTGCTAACCAGATAAAATGTGCTGGTTCAGATACGACACTCTGGATAGCGCCACTGGATGTCCAGGTGCTGAATATCTGGAGTTTATTAAAGCAGCAACAACTAGGTGCTTTAGTCTTGCTGCTGAATACTGCATCCATACTTTACACCATAACATCTTTTCAAATCAGTTGAAAAACAGTTTCTTTTTCATAGGTGGAGAATAACATGATGGAATATGCAGTTGCAAAAAAATATTCATGTATGGTTGAGATAAATAACTGCAGTACTATATCATTCTGATGGAAAAACATGGCATATGTTATTCCACTTGTAAAATGTTTAAATCACTGTAACTTGGCAAAAATATAGAAGAACCATGTAATTAATAAAAAGCATTCATGCTAACCTGCAGCATAAATCCTGCCCACTTCTAACAACAAGATCTTGAAAACTGTGTTTTTCACAAGACACTTGCAGCTAAACTTCCCCAAGCAGGAGAAACACATCTACCATCTGGGCTGTTTGCTGTTGGTTTCAGATCTTCTGTTTCCTGATATGGTTGTGTTCTCTTTAGTACTGCTTTTTACAGACTCATTTGTCACATAAAGATGATTGGCATCATCCGAGTGCTATCGCCTGCAGATTTCAAGTGACTAGGATAAGCACTGGTGTGATTAATGGTTACCATTATGTACCAGTACAAAGAGGTAAACGGTCACAAACAATAACAGCTGGGGGAAAATGATAAGTAAAAAAAAAATAATCAGTGGATCACGTAGCTATGTAAAATGATTTTTGCAATAAAAAGAAAATCTAACAAAATCTAAAGGGTAACTAGTCAAAGGCATTATTCTGATAGCAACACCTGCAGTCTGGCTATGTGCCACTGGCTGGGCTACCTGGCGATGTTCAGTGTTACTAAATATCTTTCAGCCCGTCTCAGCAGTATCTGGATAGTGTTGGGGCAGTCCAAGGGTGGAGCGAAGGCGGAACAGCAAATTATCCAGAAATTCAATCTGCTTTCCAGAGAGCTCTCTGGGTAAGTCAAGCCTTTTTGCTGTCCTAACTTTTTGCGGGGGCGCTATCTGGATAGCGGAAGGCATATTGTTGCTGTTCAAAGAGTGGTGCCAGTCACCACATTATCCAGATTTTCAGTGCCAGAAGCTTTCTGGACATTGGCACTGAATATCTGGACTTTTTGGGCTGACGCAGCCTGCATAACAAAAAAATATATATACCAATGAGGCGACTGAATATAGACCCATAATATTAATATTTTAAAAACAGCACAGCTGACTAAACTCTAAGCAATCACAAGAGTTACTCATAATTAAGAACATAAGAATATAAGATATGCCATACTGGGTCAGACCAAGGTCCATCAAGCCCAGTATTCTGTTTCCAACAGTGGCCAATCTAGGTCATACGTACCTAGCAGTTTCCCCAAGGGACACAGGTTCCACAATGCTTGTATTGGTTCAAGCATTGATATCCTGGGTCCCTTCTTAATAATGGTTTATGGACCTTTCCTCCAGGAACTTGTCCAAACCTTTTTTAAACCCAGCTACACTAACAGCCTTTACTACATCCTCCGGTAACAAATTCCAGAGTTTGATTACACGTTGAGTGAAAACATATTTTCTTTTATTAGTCTTAAATAGTTTACCCTGTAGCTTCATTGCATGTCCCCTAGTCTTTCTATATTCTGATAAGGTAAACAATCGATCTACGTTTACCCGTTCCACTCCGTTCATTAATTTATAGACTTCTATCATATCTCCCCTCAGCCGTCTCTTTTCCAGGTTAAGCTAAAATTAGGATGTCTTCAAGGAATGTAAGGGTGCACATAAAAGTGCATCAAATCAAGAGTGCATCTGTTTTTAAGTCACAACAGTAAAATTAACTTCATTTTAACACCTCATGAGACAAATTGCCAAATAGCTAAAATGCTATCTAAAAATCTTTCCCCTATAGTTCGGGCGTATTATCTATCTCTTCCGGCTGGAGCAGGAGCTATTTTTTCAAAGTTTGGAGAAAGATTAGGGAGCTGTATTAAAATTGACAGGCTTCCTAGAGAGCTCCATGAACTGGTTACATACTGGTTAACCCTGCTGGTGTCCTTGGCGCTGGAGCCCCATCGCATGCGTTACTTGGCCTTTAGACACCTTGAAGACCAGTTCATAGGCGCTCCTATCCACATACTTCCTGATCTTTCTAAGCTCATATAAGCCAGATGCTGGGGATATTTGGCCCTTAGGCCAAGGGTGTTAGCACTGGGAGATAGCTCAGCAGAGAATCTCTAAGTCCAACTATGTGCCTCTTAATGCTAATATTTCTTTGCCCATTTGGTGCAACACCACAGGACCCTTTTAGTAAAACGGCCCTTAAAAGTCAAGGATACAGAATTAGAGGTAAAACCTAAGGTGAAGCAAAGAACTGCATAAGAGCAAAGCAAACAACCTGAAACCGTGCCTTTTCTTTATTTGCTCCATCACTTTGGAATTCTTTGCCGGAATTTATAAGATCCACCTCTGACATTAAAGGTTGAAGAAGTGCTCTAAAGACACATCTCTTCAAGTATTACTTTGGTATACGTAGCCTCTCTTTTACTTAGTCATAGTACTTTATACCCTATTTTGTCCAAGTTAATATTCCTTGTTCAATATATATTGCCTGTTTTTGAGTTTTAAGTAAACCAAAATAGAATTTTTGATAATGCGGAATTAAAAAAAACATGCTAAATAAATAAAATAAATAAAGAGTAACTCATGATCAGCATCTATCACTACAAATCACATAATGCCAAAGCCACCAAAATGATATACAACAAAATAAGGATTCTCCATCATTTGTGTCCTCTACTTGAAACACATGATTTCTGGACTGTGTTCCAAGTCATAAAATTCCCACACTTGGACTAATGCAACATTATCTACGAGGGGATTCCAAAATATGTCTTACACTCCCTACAAATGCTCAGCACCCAGGTGACTGAATTCTGTATGAAACATCAAGAGTTGACCAGATAACATCTATTCTAAAAACAACTGCACTGATCGGCAAGATGGCGGCGGGAACGGATGCTCGCTGACTCTGCTCCAGTGAGCCTCCCATTTTCATCCATTTCCTTTACTTTTTCCTCTGTATTTTTGCTGGTAACTCCTTCTGATGCCGCATGCGGACAGGAAGAGGAAAGCCAAGCTGGTGGCGATTTCGTCGGGGGAGATCCCGGTTGCTGAGAGGATGGTGGTCAGCGGGCCCATGGATGTTTTCGTGACCCCTACCGGGAGGAGTGAATTAGTTCCGAGGCACTTGCTGTGCACTGTTGGGGCAGAAGAAAGGCCTCCCAGCATCGAGGGGCTAGAGGTTTCCCTCAGCCCGAACCTCCAAACGCTGCCGGTCCAGCCAGAAGGAGAGTTCTTGCATGGGTCTCCGAGCGTGGGCAAGAGGGAGTTGGTGAACCTGCCTCAGGAACCCCAGTTGCAGCCGTCCAGCCCCAGAGGAAGTCAGCTTGTGCTGGGGTCTCCGGCTGTGTTTTCCGGCGTGGAGGGAGGAGGACGAGACGAGTCAATCTTAGCTCTGCATTCTTCAGAGAAGCTGCCCCTGCCCGCGTTGTTTAAACAGCTTCAGTTTGGAGGGAATGCTTCAGGACACAATCCGGTGAGACCAGATGTTGTTACTCCTGATACATAGATGAAAAGGCATCCCATAGGGCAGTGATGGCTAACCTTTTTGAGCCCGAGTGCCCAAACTGCCGCACAAAACCAAAGAATTTCCTCAAAGTGCCAGCACGTCAATTAAACCTTAACAACAAGATTTTAGTATCTAAAAACTCTTTATAAAGTTGCCTGAACTATGTAACATCATTTGTAAAGGTTGGAATCTTTGTATTGTCAGAGAATCAATTTGATTCACAATCCTTTGGTTTTCATTTCAATTTATTGGCAATTTATAATGTTTTAATGATTTCATTCAATTTAATGAATTTAGGAAGAATTTGATTCAGTTACACAATATATTTTAAGTGTATTATTCACATAACAAGCTTATGTAGCAAGTTTTGTAAATAGTTTACCCCTGTTATCTAAGTTACTTGCCCTGTTATCTGTAAACTCATACATGTTAACTGTACTGAGCGTTTCTGTTCCATGTAAACCGCGCTGATGCTGAATAGTGCGGTATATAAGAGAATGTAAATAAATAAATAAATAAATAAATAAACATGTCAAATGTATCCTGAGTAAAAAAAAGATAAACTTCTTAAAACTGTTAACTGTGTCAGGACTCGGTGTGTATTCCCAAAGAATCTATACATGAAAAAAATTAATGTGATGTTTGTTGTTGCATGCATGCTGATAACTTGTCAAAGAGATATCTTTCTACCTTTTCTGCATTTTTTTTCAGTTGCAATTGCTCCAGCCACTTTCTTCTGGTTTCTTCATGTTTTCTGCTAACTCTCCATCATCTGCTGTCCATTTGTCCTTTCTTCTCTCTTCTAGTTTTTTTTTTTCCATTCTCTCTCTCTACATCCGCTTTAACATACTAATCTTTCTCCTTTTGCTCTTTCCTCATTCCTATTTCATCCACTCAAATTTTACCCCTCCATCCTCAATCCCCACTTACTCTCCCAATACCCGGCCAATTGTAGATTTTTTATCCCTCCCACACAAAATATTTTTCCCCTCTCCATTTTACTCTCCCAGCCCCATCCCATTCTAATCCTCCCCCAACATCAGCTCCCTTCTAGTTCCAGCCTCACCCAGCATCCATTCCCTTCTAGTCCCTGCATCAGCCCATTTCCAGTCCTAGCCCCCCATCAGCCCATTTCCAGTCCTAGCAACCCCCCAACCCAATACCAGTCCTAGCCCCCCCCATCAACCCACTTCCAGTCCTAACCCCATCAATCCATTTCCAGTCAGCCCCCCATAGCCCATTGCCAGTCCTAACCACCCCCATCAGCCCACAGCCCATTACCAGTCCTAACCCCATCAGCCCACCTCAAGTCCTAACCCCTCCCTATCAGCCCATTTCCTGTCCTAGCCCCCCCATAGCCCATCAGCACTCCTAACCCCCCAGCCCCCCCATAGCCCATCAGCACTCCTAACCCCCCCAGCCCATCAGCAATCCTACCCCCCCAGCCCAGCACAGCCCATCAGCAATCCTAACCCCCCCCCGCCCAGCCCAGCCCAGCCCATCAGCAATCCTAACCCCCCCCCGCCAAGCCCAGCCCAGCCCAGCCCATCAGCAATCCTAACACCCCCCGCCCAGCCCAGCCCAGCCCAGCCCATCAGCAATCCTAACCCCCCCCAGCCCAGCCCAGCCCAGCCCAGCCCATCAGCAATCCTAACCCCCCCCCCGCCCAGCCCAGCCCAGCCCATCAGCAATCCTAACCCCCCCCGCCCAGCCCAGCCCAGCAGCAATCCTAACCCCCCCCCGCCCAGCCCAGCCCAGCCCAGCCCAGCCCAGCCCAGCAGCGATCCTAACCCCCCCCCCGCCCAGCCCAGCCCAGCAGCAATCCTAACCCCCCCCGCCCCAGCCCAGCCCAGCCCAGCCCAGCCCAGCAGCGATCCTAACCCCCCCCCCCCAGCCCAGCCCAGCAGCCCAGCCCAGCCCATCAGCAATCCTAACCCCCCCGCCCAGCCCAGCCCAGCCCATCAGCAATCCTAACCCCCCCCCCGCCCAGCCCAGCCCAGCTCATCAGCAATCCTAACGCCCCCCAGCCCAGTCCAGCCCAGCCCATCAGCCCAGCCCAGCCCATCAGCAATCCTAACCCCCCCAGCCCAGCCCAGCCCAGCCCAGCAATCCTAACCCCCCCAGCCCAGCCCAGCCCAGCCCATCAGCAATCCTAACCCCCCAGCCCAGCCCAGCCCAGCCCAGCAATCCTAACCCCCCGCCCAGCCCAGCCCAGCAATCCTAACCCACCCCCCCCCCGCCCAGCCCAGCCCAGCCCAGCCCAGCCCAGCAATCCTAACCCCCCCCCCGCCCAGCCCAGCCCAGCCCAGCCCAGCCAGCAATCCTAACCCCCCCCCCGCCCAGCCCAGCCCAGCCCAGCCCAGCCCAGCAATCCTAACCCCCCCCGCCCAGCCCAGCCCAGCCCAGCCCAGCCCAGCAATCCTAACCCCCCCCCCGCCCAGCCCAGCCCAGCCCAGCCCATCAGCAATCCTAACCCCCCCCCCAGCCCAGCCAAGCCCAGCCCAGCCCATCAGCAATCCTAACCCCCCCCCCCCCCAGCCCAGCCGAGGGAATTGTTTTTTTTTTTAAAGCTGTCTTCTCCCGCTGCCGGGGCCGCCGTGGCAGAATCGAGTGTGCCGCGGGGCCCCCCCTGCCCCTGCACAGCCTGCCCTCCCCCTCTATCCGCTCTCTCGTCGCAGCTCACAGTGACATGCGCCGGCTTTCCGAGCGCGAAGGGATTAGTTTCCCTTTCGCGGCTCTGTTAAGCCCGCGGGGGCTGATGGGAACTTCCCATCAGCCCCCGCGGGCTTAACAGAGCAGCGAGGGAGAAACTCTTCCCTCGCTCTCTGAAAGCCGGCGCGTGTCACTGTGAGCTGCGACGAGAGAGCGGATAGAGGGGGAGGGCAGGCTGTGCTGGGCAGGGGGGGCCCCGCGGCACACTCGATTCTGCCGCGGAGGCCCCGGCAGCGGGAGAAGACAGCTTTTTTTTTTTTAAAATTTTACTTGCGGACCTTCCCGCGTGCCAGCTGCAAGGCCTTCGCGTGCCACAGCTGGCACGCGTGCCATAGGTTCGCCATCGCTGCCATAGGGTATCTCAATATTACATCACAGCTTCAGTCTATAATGCAGCAATTTCAAGTGTTTGGGCAGCAACTAAAGTTGTATGAATTGGGTCAGACTGAGCTCACTGCCAAATTGGCCTCCTTTGAGGGTCGTTGGGGCAGGTTCACGAGGTTTCCCAAGCCTTTGTTAAAGACTCTGTGGTTTTGCATAGGAGGATGGAGTTTTTTGAAAACGCTGCAAGGTGCCGTAACCTCAGAATATTGAACTTTCCTAAGGTTCCGTCAGTGTCTGCCTTGGAACTTTTTAACTTCTTAGTAACTATTCTCAAGGTTTTGGCTGATTCTGTGACACCTATTTCCAAGGCTTTCTATTTACCAACTCTAAGGCTGGTCCTGTGGGTACTGATGAGCACTGTTTACTATCTTTGGACAGTTTGGATCTATCTACCTTCTTGGAGCAGTCCCCTTCTGATGTCGGGATGACTGCTACATTGCTAGTCACTTTTGCCCTAGAGGCAGACAGAGATTGGTTGTTGAGAGTGTTCTTTAGGTCCCCATGTAAAGTGTTCTTGGATTCCCACCTAAGAATATTTCCTGATGTTTCCAGAGCAACCCAAAAGAGAAGGAGGCAGTTTCTTTTATATCGTCCTGGGGTGATTCAGTTGGGAGGGTTAGTTTTCCTTCACTTCCCGTGTAAGTGTCTGGTGAAGTTAGCTGGGCATAGTTATCTTTTTTTTTGAACCCTCTCAGTTGGCCACCTTCATTTCCTCTAGAGAACTTAATGTGCAGGGCCCTTCTCCTGCTCTCCCTCAAAGTAGTTCTCCTGTTAAGGAGGGCTAATTCGGAATATATTGTAGTACACACTCCCTTGTCTGTTCAATTTCCTGTATTTTGCATTGTAATCAATTTATCTTATATATTGCGACCTATCTTGCCATTACATTGTGGACTTGTGGGCTCGTGTTTTAGTTGATTTTGCCTTGGGTGGGAAGATTTTCCTATTGTGTAAGAAATGTGTAAGAAACGTGCCCTTTTCGTACAAGGTATTTTTCTTGTATGTATCCTAAAATTGCATAAATAAATAATTTAAACACAACCGCACTGCCTTTCAATACTAAGCTGAATCACATACAGTCTTGATAACCATTTTCAAAATCACACAAAACATCTTCTCCGTATCTAGTCCATCTTGCACAACTCTCCAGACAACAAAGCTAGGTGACGTTATACACAGAATATTTTTGCCATACTGTTTCAAGAAAACTAAAAGAAGCCAATCTACTACTGTTCATCTTTCTATAGTGTTTCACGGGTGGCCTTCGTATGCGCACCGGAACTTTGGAATGCTCTCCCTGAGAAGATAAGAACCATTTCAGACCTTGCAGCATTTTGTAAGTAACTAAAAACCCAACTATTCATAGAACACCTTGGAAATGATTCAACAAAACTGATAATTCCTATCACCTGCAATTACTCATTAGCAAAACTCGGTTAATATAAGTAAATGTTTCAGCAATCAATGTAAGATTTAAAAAGTTCTGCTGTAACCTGCTAAAAGATTTAAGTTTTGTTTTTCATGTTATGCTCCCCTTCTGTTTCCATATCCAGTTCAAACTTCTTCTGGCCTATAAATTCATTCATTCTGCTGCTCCTCACTACCTCATCTCTCTTTAGACCCTTCCTCGTGAACTCCACTCCTGCACTGACCTGCTTCTCTCTTTGCCCTTTTCTTCCACTGCCAACTCCAGACTTCAATCCTTTCATCTTGCTGCTCCTTATGCCTGGAACAAACTACCTGATTCTGTCGGCCAGGCTTCATCTCCGCCCCTTTCCAAACCCATGCTAAAAGCTCACCTCTTTGAGGCTGCTTTTGAATCCTGATCCACAATCTTCTGTGTGTTCTTGTTTTCAGCTGTTGTGTTGTCCATCTTGACTACTTTGCAAGCTCCGACGAGGAGGGACCATCTCTTTTTACATGTTTTCTGTGCAGCACTGCGTACACCTTGTAGCGCTATATAAATGATCAATAGTAGTAATTAGAAGTAGTAGTCGATGTGTAAAAATTGTTGTGTTTATTTCTAATCACTTTGATTTTAAGAAAAAGCATTCTATAAAAACAAATAAAATATTTCCTTTCAAATAATTTTCTTGAAGGCATATTGTAATAATTCATATATAAAAATTAAAAAGATTAATAAAAGGGCCCAATATTCAGCAGCGGCTAGTGTGTCTAAAGTGCATAGCAATTGCCGCTGAACCTTAATCCAGGATATTCAATGTTACGGATGTATCTGGCCACTGGCATGAATATGCGAGTTTGCCGCATGGCATGGAAGCTATCCGGGCAGGGGTGATATTGAATCCATGGGTAAAGAAAGGCATGGAAAAAGCTGGCCTCTAACCAGGCAGCGGTTCAATATCGCCACGACCCTGTTAGCGATGGGTGCCGCCTCCTCTCCACCCTGGAATGCCTACAACATGCCCTGACTCTACACAGTTAGCATCGAGTCATGTAATGGTGTAACCCATGGATATTCAGTGGGCACTAATTATGTTACTGCCACTGAATAGCTCTCTAAGTGGCATTTACATGGGTTTTTTTTTAATTCTTTATTTACGTTTTCAGGCCAATTACAACAAAAAATCCACAAAGTTACAAATTAAGATGATACATCCCTTTGAACAAAAAAGCAAAAAACAAAAAGACCTTAACAGCCTACCCCAACACCAACCTTCCCCTCATTATGTGATTATCTTAGAAAGGGGATATAAAAAGATAAAAAGAAAGGCTTACAAGGGCTATGACACCAGTAAAATTGCTCATACCAAGTGCAAACATGACTGATTGATTAAATGCCTCTTATTTCACAACATATTGTGCTTTTTATATATATATCCATATAGGGGTTTCCAATTAAGCAAGGTAGAAGTCATAGGAGTTGTGCCAAATTGTGGCATCTGCTCATATTTACAACATAGCCATAGATGATTCCACCATGTGTGCCAGCTGAGATCAGCTGTATGTTTCCAATTAGCAATTACGAGATGCAGCGCCACTCCCATCATAAAGTCAAATAGGAAATGACAATCCCTCTGTAATGACGAGATGCCAATTGTTGACCAGAATACTATAATAGACCGAGAGAGAGTGGCCCTGAATCCCAAGACCTCTTGGATTCGGTTCCAAATCGAAATCCAGTAAGACTGAACATCAGGGCAGTCATATACCACATGCCTTAGAATGCAGACATCCTTTTGACAAGACCAACACACATTACCAATAGACTTGTCCCACTTGGAAACCTTTATCAGGGTAAAATGAGCTCTCTGTGCAAAGAAATATAGTGCTTGGGAGATAGAGGCAGATTGAAAGACTCTAATTAGTTTGCCCCAAAACTTATATTGGATTCACTAATTCTGGAACATAGTCCCTTAGACACTAGGAAATAATCTATGCGTGATCCCGAGTTATGAGGAGGAGAGAAAAAAGTGTATTCTTTATCAACAGGATGCTGCAACCGCCATATGTCTACCAGGCCTAATTCTTGCATTAGTGACAAAAGAACAGGGTGTGCTCTGGGGACCTTATTAGTTCTTACAGGATTCCTGTCCAACAAAGGGTCTAGCGTGAGGTTGAAGTCTCCACTCATAATAGTTGAATATCTGGACACTTCTTGTGCCAAAGCCGCTATGGAGCCAAAGAAAGTAGGGCAGTCTATGTTAGGGGCATAGCTATTGATTAAGGCCAGTTCAGTGGATCCTATCTTGATAACAGCCATTGCCCAGCGTCCTTCTATATCAGATCTGATTTGCAGCACAGTAGGGGATAAAGATTTCCTTACTAGAATGGCAACCCCAGGTTTTTTTTGTTTGTTTGTTTGGGGTTTTTTTATGATTAGCAGCTGAGAAAGCCACAAGTGAAAAGGGTTTCATATCTAATTTTAAAGACTCCTTTACATTCAAATGTGTCTCTTGTAAATATAGGATGTCCGCACACTCCTAGCACCCATATAAAAATATATTTTTCCTCTTAATGGGATTGTTAATGCCCTTAACATTCAGTGAAACTATCTTAAAGGAAGACACTTTGACAATATAGCACAATGTGATAAACAATTGTTACAGAAACATACCAGGTTGTAACATATGATTTCACATTGTTAATCCACATCTTTAAAGCACCCAGAATTGAAGCAGAGTTTATAGCCCAAAGAAAAAAAAACAGAAGCAGAAATACCACCCCTTGGCCATAGCCCTTGTAAAAGATTGCCGAAGAAAAACCACATGATTCTAACCACCAAAAGCCATCTAAACCCTGGGGGGGGGGGGGGGGTGTTTATACCAAACTCTGAACTTAGCGGGTGAGCCCAGTGGGACAAGACAGGCACGGAGGGTATAACTAGCTAATTTACTTACCTCCTCTGCCAAGTAAGGCTTCTTGTGCAGACCACTTCCCATAACCAGAATAATGTCCCTAAATGCCAAGGCTCTAAAAAACTGGGGCAAAACGGCCCCTCCCGATACATTGTATAACCACTAAGGCTATATGTAAACATATAAGAGCCATGATGACTAGTCATGCACTGATGTCTTCCAATCCAACCCAAAACACACAGAAAACAAGAAACATAAAAGAAAAAAAGAGCAAAGAACAAAAGAGAAGGACAGCGCGACTGGAGTGATACCCTGGAGTTACCCCGAAAGAGCCACATTGAATGTCAACTCTACATGATTCAAATCACAACTCCATGACCTCAGACTCGGTCAAAGCACCCATGTAAAAAAGCTTTAGAGAACTCTGTAGGCTTATGTCCATCGCTGATTGCAAGGCAAGGTTATCACTCACCGCATCAACACCAGTTCTTTATCTTCCAAGAAGGCGTGCAACTCCCCTGGATTGTCAAAAGTCTTAGTTTGGTTATGCAGCATGACTCTCATGTGGGCAGGATAAAGCAGCCTCAAAAGGGCCTGCAGCTGCAACAAATGTCGAAGTGGTGCCAAGAAACCTGTCCTCTGATCTACCGTTGCTTTCGCAAAATCTGGAAAGAAGAGGAGTTTATGTCCTTGAAATTCCAACGGAGAGTGTAATCTGGCTGCTTCCATAATTTGCGTGACCTGTTGAAATTGCAAGACCTTCAGAATGATTGGGTGTGGATGCTTGCCCAATACCACGGATTGAGTAGGCACCCAATGAGCACACTCGATCTCAAAAGGAATAGCAAACATCACCTTCAGCAAATTTGGGATCATTGACTGCAAAAATGCTAAAATATCTGTTCCTTCAGCTCCTTCGGGAACACCCAGGATTCTAATGTTGTTCCTCCGAGCACGGCTGTTAACATCTTCCAAATCTCTTTGCAGTGACTGGATCAGCTTTTCTTGCTTCTCAACAGCCCTGAACCTCTCTCCATGTGTTGCCACCACATTTTCCACCTTCTCCAATCTCACCGTGATCGACTCCAAACTGTTTTTTAAAGCATTAATATCTTCCTGCATTGTGTTCAGTGAGTCACCATTTGATTTAATCATGTCTTTAACAGCACGGATCTCAGCGAGAAGTTCCTGCAAGGCCTCTGGACAATCTTGGATGACCGCCATTTTGTGAGGTGAGACAGGCTCCATTTTAGTTCGCTTTGCACTGATGTTTTGTGTTCCTTGGTAATCCAGACACGTTGGTTTGGGACCAGACATATGCGGAGTTGACTGCTTCCAAAGTAGGCCAGATCCGCTCAATTAAAAGTTGCGGAAGTCAGGATTCTTGACCTTACCCTCTGGAGCTTAGCTCTCATACATCCATCTTGCCTGAAGTTAGGCTCCGCCCCCCCCTCCCCGCATTTACATGGTTTACAGCAGGGCCCGTCTTCAATATGTTCTTGTACAATGCTGTGTATGCCTTGTGGCGCTATATAAATGATTAATAGTAGTAATCTTTCTCCGATCTTTCTCGTTGCATGATATGTCAAAAGTATGAAAGTCAAAGTGCAATAACACGGTTTGTTAATACACAATAATTAATCGTATAAAACTACCAATGGTAAATTACAAGCAAATCAATTAATGCTACTGGTGATTTTCTAGTGGTCCAAGACAAGTAACCAATCTGGGAGCTTTGCATAGTGCAGGAAATGTAAAGGCACCTCAAAAACATTAAAAACTCGTGGCTGACACTGCCAAAGTGACATACAACAATACAAAATGAATAAACAACCGTATAATAGCAAACATAAAACATTGGGGGCCCTTTTACTAAAGCCCATTAACGTGTTGTATTAGAAACACAGAAACATGATGGGAGAAAAAGACCACATGGCCTATCAACCACTACAACCTGCATTTAGTGTGAAAATGAATGTGTATTAAGTGCAAAGCCTCCACAGTAATTGTTGAGGGCATCACCAACATGTTCCGAACAGTTACTGAATGATTGAAGGGCCATCCCATCCACTAAGTGAACTAAACGATCGCCTAGGGCGGCAGACCCCGGTAGGCAGCTTAGCCTCGACAGTCCAAATGTGCGGCCATTGCTGCACCACCCTCGACATCCAGCCTCTCACCGGGGGTTGATGGGCAGTACAGTGTTCACTTCTTTAAAGCTGTGGCAGCCTTTAAAGCATTCACACACTTGCGCCCTGCTGCTCCTGCCGCCTCTGACAGGAAGTTGGAGGGGGCAGGAACGGCAGGACATGAGTGCACTCATGAGCTTTAAGGCCTGCTACGGCTTCAAAGAGGTGATCACTATGCTGCCCATCAACCCCCCGGTGAGAGGCTGGATGCCGGGGGCGGCGAGGTAGTATGGTGGCACATTGGACCTACCAAAGGTGGCAGGATCCCTGGGCCACCCCTGCATGGATGCATGCCCTAGTATGTGGTGCAATTAATGCTGTTGTACCTACCACCACCCACAGAGGTATTGTTATATGCACCTGTGCTAATTGCCACATTGACAGTTAGCGAAGTGGGAATGTATCACGCACTAACTGCAATGTGCCCATACTCTGCCCATTCCCACCCCTTCACAGCATGAGGAATTAATGCACATTTTAGTGACCAGCAGCTGTCATTCTTTAAAATATGTTAATCACTAAACGGGATTTATTAAAAAGGGCCACAACATTATGGGGCCTTTAAATTATATTTTGTTTTTTTTAACATGCTTTGCCATTAACTGTACTAATATTAAAACAAACAAAAAGTAGAAAAACAGCACATTGACAGCACATGGGGATAAATTTCATATGCTGTCAATGTTGTAATTAGTGCAGGTGCAGTTACCTGCAGTTCAGTTGGCGGAGGTACTGTAAGTGCAACACAGGAAGCAAGGAGCCACGTCAAATACAACAGCACAGTCTGAGAACGTGGTAGGAAAGACCAAAGTAGATGAAAATACCGTAAACTTTATTTGAATTGCCAATATAACCCAAAATTCTTAGCACACTTTGAAGGGCCACAAAATCTGGGAAGGAGTAAAATGAAATGACATGCAACCTGTGTGCACACCCCTACTTTATATGTAGTCAGGTTTCTATATGTTATGAAAGCACATTTGTACATTTAGGTGACAAAGTTCCACTACCAACCTATAACTATAGCCATCCAAGTTATAGGGGTCTTTATGCTAAATATGTTCTCCTATTGTGGGTCATACTAATCATTTCCCCATAGAAACAAAATGGGAGAAAATCGTTAGCATAACCTATTTTCTGCCTATGGGGAAGATGTTTTAAGATGAAAATTTGCCTTACATTGGACATATGGTAGCATGCACATTCAGCCCTGTGTGTATCTAATTACTCTGAAACCATTCCATAATGCAAATCCCCTAGTTTATTGTTTGCATTTTACATTGGTCTTTCTCATGCATCTTCTTTGCATGTTTATGCCCAATTTAGAGAGTTTTAATCTTCTGAGAGAGTCATTAAGTGAACCCACGACTTCTATGCACTCTTGTAGCACTTAATGTGCTTCTTAGTGTTATCAGATTCTCATAGCTTTTTGCTGCTCTGTTTTTATGCAAGATATGATTTTGATAAATTTGTTATTCTTCCTTTAAGGGAAGCAGGGTGTTTGTTTTGAGAGAAAGGATGACTTGTATTCAGTTGCCATGCAGAGCATTTTGATTTCCAGATGTGCAGAGATCTCCAAAGAGCAATCATATCCAGTTCACATGGTGGAAAAATCTAATGTACGCTATGCGACACTCCTTGTAGCCTGGCTATACAACAGCCAAAATTCATTTGAATGTTACAGCTAAGTTGTTAGAGAGTTTTCCTGGAGCAGGTGTTTCAGAGCTCATACAACTTTAAGGAAAAGGCAAGATACACTAGCTATTCTCAAGTATGCAGACCAAGGACAAACAGATTTCCCATCGTTTGCCATAGACATGCTGCTTGTTAAAGGAGCAAGTAACATAGTATTTGACGACAGATAAAGACCAGTCTGGTCCATCTAGTCTGCCCAGCAAGGTGGCAAGAGTAGGTGCACCTGCTGTTCCATGCAGGTCACCCCTCCCGATGCCTTTGTTTAGGGGTGCACCCACTGCTCCGTGTAGGTCACCCCTATTTGTTGAGATATAAGAGATACTTATGTTTATTTTGATTTTATCCTGCTACTATAAAGGGATCCACTGTGTCTGTCCCATGCCATTTTGAATTCTGTCACTGTATTTGCTCCCACCACTTCCATCGGGAGGGCATTCCAAGCATCCGCCACTCTTTCAGTGAAAAAGTATCTACTGACATTACCTTTCAGTTTACCCCCTTGCAGCTTCATGTTATGCCCTCTAGTTTTTCAGCTTCCCCGTCTTTGAAAAAGGGTTGTTTGTTCATTAATACTCCTTAAGTATTTAAAGTTCTGAATCATATCTCCCCTGTCCCTCCTCTCCTCTAGAGTATACATATTTAGCTCTTGGAGTCTCTTTTCATATGTCTTCTGATGCAGGCTCCAAATAATTTTGGTCACCTTCCTCTGAACCGTTTCCAGTCTTTTTAAATCCTTTGCGAGATATGGTCTCCAAAACAGGACACAATACTCCAAATAAGGCCTCACCAGTGACTTGTACAGTGGCATTAGTGCCTCCTCTTTTCTGCAGGTAATTCCTCTCTGTATGCAACCCAGCATCTTTCTTGCTTTTGCCACCGTCTTGTCACACTGTTTTGCCACTTTGAGATCCTCAGAAACAATCACTCCGAGGTCCTTCTCCTGGTCTGTACACACCAACCCCTCGCCCCCTATTGCATACAGTTCCCTTGGATTTCTGCTTCCCAAGTGCATTACACTGCATTTCTTCACATTAAATCTTAACTGCCAAGCATTAGACCATTAAGTGAGAATCTCTCTAAATCTCATATTGTATCTTGGACACTGCCATTGGAGGCATGATGAAAATAAAAAAGAATTGTGCACCCCTGTTTGCATTTCCCTCCTTCTTGTCATTTAAGATTAATTTGGGAGTGCACTGAAGTCTATCTCCAAAGGTAGGAAATTCCATATTTCTTTACTTATAATAAATTTAGACATAATTTTCAGTGCCACAGCCACTGGATAAAGGCAATCAGGAGTGGATTATTGCAAAATGATGGCCTGAGGATTTTTTTTTTTTTTTTTAAATATCAGCCCATCCCTCTCCATATCTTGCCTCACCAGTCAGCCCAGCTAAAAGGATCCACGCAATATAGCCCGACGCAGCTAAGTAAAAGAAAAGTAAACTGCTGGACTTCTGAGCTGCTACAGGGCTCAAGACCTGCTCTGTTCTGCCCCTCCTTCAGCATCAACTTTCTCTTATTAAGTCCTTACTGAAGGAGAGAGGAGGACCGCTGCAGGGTCTTGAGCCCTTCAGCTACTCAGAGGTCCCACACTTTAACCTTTGCTTCTCTTGCTTCAGCAGCAGTGGAGCCTGCCCTTCCAAGATGCAAGGTGCTCCCCGGTCCCGACTCCCAGCAGCACATGCCCCACTGGGCATTTCTAAATGCCTCATAAGATGATCTGCTCCTAGGTGGCAGCACCAGAGGAGATGCTTTATCTACCTATTTATTTTTGGTTTGATCATCCTTCTTCTCATTAGATCCCATGGTGGAAAACAAGGAAAATAATATCTGTCCAAATGAAAATATATAAATCATTTAAAGCGAATTGGCACCGTCCTTTTAAATGATGCTGCGGAAATGATGACACTGTTTCCCTTCATAAGTTAGGCCTGCTTTATCATATACCCTCTCAGTCTTCTCGTTTCCAAAATAAGGAGCCTTAACCCATTTCTCCTTTCATAAGGGAGATGCTCCATCCCTGTCATCATTTTTGTCACATTTCTTGAACCTTCCAAAATTTCCAGTCTATACTTTTTTCTTGGTTTTTGTATTTAATTCACATTTTTTTAGTAGTACTTCAAGGCAAGGTTCATTCAAGTAAACTAGATATTACCCTGTCTCTGAAGGATTTACTATCTATGTTTGCATCAGAGGCAGTAGAGGGTTAAACGACCCGCCCAAGGTCACAAGAAGCATCCATGAGACTTGAGTCATGACTTTCGTGTTCCTAGCTCAGTACTATAATCACTGCTGCACATTCAAGTTACACTCACATCATATATCTACACAGAGGCATAACGATATTCTCAGTTTTATTCTTCATTCCTTTCAAATAATCCCTAACCTTCTATTTGCTTCTTTTTTTGGGGGGTGGGCGGGGGGGGGGGGGGAAACACAGCACACTGGACTAGCATCCAGTATTAGTACCACTGAATATCTCGGCCAAAGGGGTAACACAGTTATCAATAATAAATTGAGAATAAATATCAATAAAATAATTGAGAAAGTGGTACAACGTCAAATACAACAACACATAGACACTGAAGCCCCACTGGACATTGCACAACATGGTTTTAGAGAAGCCCACGGAGTTGAGACCCTCCTCATCACTCTATTCAATACATTAATCACAGGAATAGATAATATCCACCAAGGATTTATCCTTATATTCATGGACATCTCAGCTGCGTTTGATTCAGTAAGCCATCAAGTACTTATCCATCGCCTTAAGGAAAAAGGAATACTTGGAACCGCACTTGACTGGTGTATATCCTACCTAAATAACCATTGGCAACAAAGTAAGAATTGATGAAAAAACATCTGAACCATTTTTGCAAGATCAAGGGGTACCACAAGGATCCTCTCTTTCAGCACTAATGTTTAACATATACATGCAACCGATCTGTGACCTCATCCGCTCTTTTAATGTTACCTGCCTAGCATATGCAGATGACATTCTCCTATACATGCCATTCTCCATCAACCATCCTGATTTTACACCTTTGATAAGACTGGCTCCTCTCACAGAACCTAAGAATCAACCATAGCAAGACCGATGTTATGTTTATCACAAGGGACCAAAACTTCACACCTCCCACTACCTTAAAGATAAAGGACAAGGAATTGACAGTAAAACCTATGATACGATACCTAGGTATTACCCTTGACCAGCGCCTCAATATGAAGACCCACATAAAAAACATAACAAAACTAATATATCACAAGATACGCACACTACGCCACTTAAGACCTTTACTTGAACCCACAGACTTCAGAACTGTCTACCAAGCCTTGGTGATGTCTCATCTTGACTTCGCAAATGCAATTCTACATGGTCTCCCGCAATCAACTTTAAATCCTCTATAGCTGGCGATGAACACTGCTGCTAGAGTACTCGAAGGAATATCAAAGACAGACCACATAACTCCAATTCTAAAAAGACTCCACTGGTTACCAACCAACGCAAGAATCCACTACAAGATACTAATCATTACTTTCAAAGCCTTAAACAATCAAGCACCATCAACGATCGCCAACCTTTTACACACACAGACTCCCAATAGATCCAGAAGATCAACTGCTATAAACTCATTAACAATCCCAAGACAAACAGTCAGATACACTAAGGAAACATCTAAAAGAGCCTTCAGCATTCATGCCCCAATAGCTTGGAATGCACTCCCACCAGAACTGAGAGCCATAGCCAGCCTAACACAATTCAGAAAAAGTCTCAAACACCACCTCTTCTT